>JANHFX010019611.1:39560-56202 GCA_027560015.1 Chloroceryle amazona
GGGGGGGGAATGCAAGTCAAAAACCCCACAACTTTAGTCTCAATCACATGGATGAAAATGCCACAATTAAAAAAAATGCTGACATATATTTGCCTTCTTAAAAAAAGGTCAAACAACTCAATACACCATACATTCCTAACCTTTTTTTATTATACATATACACACAAATGCATATATGCACACACTAATGCAATTTCTATCATGAGCTTTTATAAAATTAGAACGTACATTTGTTTAAACAACTATAAATTGTCAAGAATCCATTTCAAAACTATATGCGCTAATAACCAATGAAGCCTTTTTAAATTAATATAAATGCCAATATACTGTTCCCAGGTGAAAAGCAGCTTTAGTTTAGCAAAAATTTTAACAATATATTAAGCAATTATTTCTTTATACTTCCAACAAGTAACTTTACATGCTTTTCCAAAGTCATAAAAAATTTCTTCAAGTCTGCAACAGCTGTATTTAAAAATGTTAGTCAAAGGCAGAAGCAAATGTACATAAGCAGTTGAGTAGTAAAAATAAAATGGCATCTCCCTTCTCTCTTTCGGGATTTTAACCCACAGAATAATTTTGGGAGTCCTGTTGGAGATCCATCTTTTTAAATTCAATCTCTATTGAAAACTTGGTGGTTTTGGTCAGTGGCAGCCATTATTAGAAGTTAATTCATTTCTAGAGTTTTCAACTTCCCAGATGTATATTAAAGAACTGAGCACCAGTACTTGGAATAAAGAAATCTGACCGAGATGGGATTTGTGACTTTTTGCCACAAAGTATCAAAAAGACACTATACTCTCTTACAGTGTTTTGTTAAATAGCTAAATCAGAATGCAGAATAACCTTGTACTGAATAACTAGAAAGCATTTCAGATTAAACTACAGGATAAACAAAACCAAGCCTGAAATAAAGTGTTTTCGTTCCAGAATGACAAAATGAAAAATTAAAACACCTGCACCAAGTCCACTGGTATGTGGCAGATACTTAGATTCTGCAGTTTCACATGAGTTTGTCTGGAAAGAGCAGCTTACTCAAAGTGAAGAAACCCAACTATCTGTTGGAGAAGCTTCTGACTTGATTGGACAGATAGCTACATCAAGAGATTACTCATTTTCACCTAGCCCTGTTGAAAACAAAGATTATTAAAAAAAAAATCATAAAACCAAAATAAGGCAAGAGTAAATTCATGCTTACAGGGAGGATAAAAAGAACAAGTAAACAACAAGTAAACAACAAGTAAAGTCTCGTAAATAATATATAAAAAAGATTGAAAAAGGAAAAATATTTCTATCTGTATATTTTTTTTATGCAATACAAATGGAAGTTTGATTGGAAAGTAAAGCAAAAGTCAAATTCTGCATCAGAAGCTGTAAAATATTGTCATATTGGATACATTAAAAAAAATAATAATTAAAATCACTTGTTTTACCTCAAATACAACATAGGAATCAAATATTCTCAGATTGTGCCAAGACAGCAAGTATTGTATGTATTATATGGAAAATAAATTCTACTAACTTTTGTTTATTTCTGGAGAGACTCAGACTGATCTTCGGACAAACTTAATTTAACGTTCTCATAAGCAGCACTTGGCACATAGGTAAGAATGTGCTAATTAAATTTACTGTTGATAAACTTAGTAAGAACTATCAGTATATGGAGAAAGCACAATTTAATACCTAGAAAAAACTTCATGACTTAAAGCATTGGAGCAATAAAACAGTCTGAAATAAGAAATTGTAGCTACTTATTCTTTTTCCATGCTATAGAGAGTTTCCTGTTTTAAGCTGACAGTTTAAAACTTGGAAGCAAAGCAAAATAAAAAATTAAAAACCACAAGTGTGAGCTCCAAATGTGATAGTGCCTGTAAATGACAAATGTAGTAATCCAGCAGCAGTGGACATTAAAACTAAGGAAGGATTAGTAACAAAAAATTCCTAATCTTATTTATAAATGAATTCTTAGTTCATAGAAGGGCAGCTTAGAATAGCAGATTAGTGCTGATATATATTCTGAAAACTATTAGTATAGGCTCTGTTCATAGAGGGATATTCACTCTCAGGATTCAGGCCAGTCAAGCACACAGCATTTGGAATAGAAGTATGAGACATTTGTCACTATGTTAGAACTGAATTAAGGAAGTCATTCAAGTTGTTCTGAAATCGGACACAGGAAGAACCAACCATAGAAATGAGAAAATTTTTATATAAGAGGCCCCATATAGAAAAAAAAATTAAGGAAACAAGATGACAAACTTGCACATTTTTTTGAAATAATCGATTGATTATTTCAGGCATTAATAATTACTGTTGGAACCTAAAGAATATTTTATTCTTTTATTACAGAAAGTGTATGGAGCAGAAGCTTTTGCAAAACATATAATTTATTAATTATAATGACAAACTTGTAGTTTTTTTGAATTCCAATTTTGTTATAACTAAACTGTGTATTGAGGACAAACTAGCTACACACAGCAGGGATCTTTTCCATCTGAAACTGCTCATGTTATTTTCCTCTACATTACAGCATGCAGCCCCCCCTTCATGCCTCAAACCACATGTTCTCTATCTCCCTTCTGCCACATTATTTTACATGACTTCTCTCCCTCTCCTTTCCACCCGCCATTTCAGAACTTTTTTCATTTTCTGATTTAACTCACCATGTACCTTACATTATCATGTGAATGCAGCTACCAAGGAATGGGAGCAAGCTGAGCATCAGGCTATGCTCATTTTTTTAGACCTTTGACTATGATCTAGCCAAGAAACAACAGCGAGTGTCAAGAAGATACTTACATTTACATTATCAAATCTATATGATATGGGTTCAATATTCCTCTTTTAAAGTACTTCACTTGGGCTTTTTCCATGTTCAAACTGTACTTCCAAAGTCAATAAAGTTGTGCCTAGCTATATCTAGATAATTTCCTGAAGATTTAGAATTTTAGGACATTGTGTTGGTATAAATAAAAACACCATTCAGCAAAACTGAAGCATTGACCACCTCTACTACTGCTTTTTTTTCCTGCCTCCTTTTTTTGGCTAACTATCTTTACCAAATTTTCAATTATTTGCCACTGTTTGCTGTGATCAGCAGAAGGACAATCTGCTTACTCAGTCCAGTCACAGCTGCTTGTTTGTCTGGCTGTTACCTCAGTACTTCCCCTAAATCTCTCTGTTGACAGAGAAGTACCCATCGGAAATACCAATGCATTTCATGTAGTTGAGAATCATTAGGGAAGTGCAATAATTATCCATAAATAAATCTTCTGCCATGTTTTAGAGTTCCTGAAGTTCTAAACTGTGCAAGCACACCCAACAGCTTAGTTTCACATCAAGTACTAGCTCTCCAAATTTACAATATTTTAAATAAAATTGCAACATAATAAAGACTTTGGTAAGGGGATAAACAGATTAAAAAACAAACAAAACACCTCGCAAAGAATCCACACACAACCCACAACCCTCCTTATACTTAGAAGTCACTCTTCCAAAAAGCAAAAGCCATCAGGCATTTTGCCATAAAGCAAAAATAGGTCTTGTAAGACAAGGTACTGTGCAAGAAACCTGAAGTAATGTAAAGTGCAGAAAGTATAAATGCTCAACCTCAAAATTAGAGTAGTTGAAACAAATTTACAAGAGTATGACTTCAACAGTTTTGTGACAAAGCATTGCTGGACCTCAGGTGAAAGCCACACTTTCAACTAAGACTTCATATGAAATTTCATTCCCAAATTTCCAGTTTACATAAGAACAGAAAATAGTAACAATAAGATTTTTCTTCTCCCATAAGAAAAGATCTTCCAAATGCTTCTAGGATGTCATTATGAATGTAAGCCAGCTCCTATTTCAGTTCATCTTACACACACACATGATTTTCAGTTAACTCATCCAGCATATGTTGCTGCTTATTTTTTCAAGTAAAGAAGCTGCAGCTATGAAAACTTCCTGCGTTCATTTGTTTATATTTTTAGCAAAACACTAGGGAAGTACAAACCTGAAGCACCTTCTTTACAGTCTTCTATTGTTGACAGTGAAGAGTAGTATACCAGTAGATCCAGCAATAAGACAAAATATTCAAAGGACCAACAGTCACCATATAGGCAGAATTTTAGGTGGCTATGTGTTTGATTATTATATCACTTTACTGAATATATTTTAGTACTTGCAGAGTCTCAACAGACTTTTTGGAGGGAGTGGGGCAAAAGATGTTGATTTGCTGGCATCATTGAAAAATTTAAAAGAATACACAAGTGCAAACTGCAAAATATCCATTCTGGGATGCAGGTGCTCATAAATAACCATAGTAAAAATGATCCTATTATATATAAGTAATAACTGTATGGAAACTTTATAATATGTACAGTTTATGCACTTGGCAAGTTGAAAAGAATGCCAAGACTTTTATGTGACTGAATGACTTTTCACAACGAAAATGATCAGAATTTTAAATAATACATTCCCCCCAGATGAAAAGGGACAACATCTTTGATTCAGTTTCGATAACTGGTTTCATGGCAGAAGAGTTGGACTTCAGTATTATGTATATTTTTAAGTGTTGCCGCAAAGTTTTATGTATGCAAAATTCTTCATGGGTGAGGGGTGGCTGGCAAAAAACCTCAAACATCTTGTTTCCTGAATATTGGAAATATTTATATAGAGTCAACTAAATGAATGAATTAGGTTCATCAAATAACATGCAATAATTGCCTTATCTTCTTGATAATTTATTTTCTGTTGTGATAAAGAGATGTACAAAATAATAATTCTGTGTCTCTTACAATTTCCATTTAATACGCCTATGCTTGCAAAGTTATATACAGATAGAAGTTTTCAAGAGGAATTAATCATGATGAACACTATGAAACTACTCTAAAAAAAAAATTCCAAAACAACTCAAAAAAAAAATAAATCTACAGTGCTAATCTCAGTAATTTCAAATGGAAAAGCTATCTAAAACTCAGGCCTAGTTCAAATCTCTTCCCATATGGGTAATACTCGGGGCAGGGAGGAGAAACAAACAGAAAAACTACCACAACCTCAGAAAAGCAAATCTAATCTTTACTGATGCATTTGAAATCATTGTGTCTCCCAGAACTGACACAGATTATAAAAATTCAGCTTTATTTCGTATTTGCTCTGTTCTGAAATAATAACAACCTTCTCTATTCCCTAGATCTGAGGATCAGCTAACATCCATTTTCTAAAAATTATTTTGGAATGTTTTAGAAATCACAAGACATTTTCAGAGCAACCAGTTTAAATCAGATTCTTAATTAGCATCTGTTACTTAGAAAAATCTGTCACTAAAACACCAGTAGCTCTAACACCTCACTCCTTCACATGTTCTGACTTAGCTGTTTAGAACGGAGTGGGATGGTGCTGAAAGACTTAGAAGTGGTCCTTCATTTATTGACAGACCAGACCCATCTAGAATACAGTATAAAAACTGACAAATTTATTTACTTTGAATTGGAAGAATTGAAAAGTAACTCCTGGAACTAAATTCTCTCTCTCTTTCTAGCCAAATGCTTCTTTAGGGGGACACATGCATATATGAGGACTTGATTCAGGGATCCAGCACTTTCCTGAAAAACGAGGAAATGCAGTACTTCAAATATTCAAGTAGGTACTAATCCACAAGCCAAAGTGCAGATTGTCTGAGAAAGCAGAAACTTCTTAAGGTAGCTAGTTTAATAATTTTGAATTTTTAATATGCGTTCGGAAATCTTCTGCACACTTGTACCCAATTACAGTTAGCAACACAATCTATTAATGCACCACCCCTTTTGAAAGTAAATAGTCTAAGCCATGAAAATTGAGCCACTATCTCAGAGCAATGCTGGAATAAGCAAATGCTAAGCACCAAATTAACTACGGCAGTGAGACTTTATTAATAGTTTTTAACAGTACACACCAAAAACTTTGTACAAAGTCTATTAACACATACAGTATTCTATTCAAAATGTGGCTGCTGCCTCAGTGCCAAGAAGATTCGACTATCAGGAATGAAACGGGATTGTTAAAATTGTTGCTTTGTTAATTAAGAGTTGGTATCTTTCTTTGCAGTTTCCAAACTAAATCAAAACACCTTTGGGGACTTTTCAAACACTGAAACAACAATAGCTACATTTGTAACACCAAAATCTTAAAAATCAACATAAAAGGAATTACTGCTTTTAACCCTGGTAGACATAAATTTGGAATACTATGGCCATTTATTTTAAAAAAACCTCTAGACTGAGTCAAGTAAAAGCACTTCATATATATATATTCTTATATTTTATGTATAACAAATATCTAGATCCCAGGCAGTTTCATTACAGTCTGCCTTCACTTTTTCCTGTTACAGCATGGAGACAAGACAGTGATTAAAACGATTTATTTTTTTTTTAAATGGAAGGAAAATTAATAAATTTGTTTTCTTGCTTAATTAATTGGGGTTTAGATATTGCTTCTACATAGTTACAACAAACTTCTCCCAGTTGTTACTGATGACCTCATTGTGGTGTTATCAAATTGTACCAAAATGTTTAAGAAACCAACACTGAAAAAGGATTTAAAGGTTCACACATCTCATCAAGCTAAATTGATCTGACCAAATAATCCTAAACATACAGCCAAGGAAGGAGTCAAAACAATTATTAGCATTCACTCTGAAGTCATTCAAACTGAGAATAAAAGGAGGTATATCACCACGCTGAATAAAACTCTCTGTTGGATGCAGAAGTTCTTCTGCATAAAAGAGAAAGTATTGTATTGTACAGTTCTTAGCTCTTAAAGTAGCATTCTCAATGAAATCAGAAACAACTTCTAACATTTAAGATAGCTAAATTCATTCTTGAAAAGTAGTAGCCTGGTGTTCTCAGTCCATACTTAAGAATTGAGCTAAACTACAAAGATGAAAGAACAGCACCACCTAGTTCTCTATTTAAACGTTTTCAAAATATTATCAGCCATTGATTTATTTTTGTAATCTATATTCACATATGTGTGTGTATTCTGCAACGAAATCTGTCATATTTTCTTAGGAAACAATACTAACAAGTTTGTCAGGAGTTACTAAAGCATCTAGCTTAGATTTACTTGTGTAGTCTGAATAAAAACAAACAAACGAAAAGCTTGCATATGCAAAAATGCTAGAGACCTATAATAACAAAACACTGTCCTGAGCACCATAAACACTGAATGGATTGCTCACCTGTCCTTAATATTACTTCTGGGACTATTTCTCTAATTTAAACAAAACACTGTCTTTGTACTGATTCCCCCAAACAGCAGTCTGACATTTCATAGAATGCATATGTGTTCCAGTGGTAAAAAATATCTTCATAATGCAGACCTCACAAGAGCCGCAATAACATGTTTAAAAAAAAAAATAGTTATAGCTCATGCAAGTTGCTTCACATTTACTTTTCTACTCTGCAAATAGCAGAAACTTTTCAGAAATAGGGTAGATGTTTTATTGTCAGTTGGACTGAAAGTTTTCATGTTAAGTATTTCCCTGATGAAGAATGAGATGTGTATTCAAACAATCCAGAAGTTTACTATGACACAAGAACAGCACCTAGGAAGCTACCAACTGTGTGGACAACTTAACCAAGATTTCCTAGCAGAGGTGCCTGTGTTTCAATTTGATAAGAACATAGCTACACATGCAGAACAGTTACTCTATTTCTCTAGACCTTCTGGATTTTCCCTCTCTCTTACAGCAACAGGATATAATAGCAGCGGAATTTTATTTCCAAGATATCTTCTAGTATTACATTCATATTGATCAGTCAATTCTGATTTCTTATACTAAATATGTATAACACTAGGTATTTTCTATGAGGCTCTTAATTAAAATAAAGGGTAAATGACACTGATACTCTGACTAATTTAGATAGTACTGTGTGCTACATAGCAGTGGCATGTCTTGTAACATTATAGACAGAAATGGAAGTTAACTGTACCTAGAGAGTGTTCTAGAGGAAGGGGAACGAAGTGTTTAAACAAGTGATTTACCTAAGGTAGAAGAAATAAAAATACAGCTACATTGTAGTGATCTCATGTAGCACATTTGCATCTATCTGCTGAAGTTTATCGTAATTCCTCTTTTTCCTATGTTTTTCAGAGGTGGAGAATCATAGCAAGAGAAAGATGAACAGGTATTCTGTATCCTGCAAGTCTGAAATCATACAGTGCTTTGTTACAGCCTAATCTTCATATATGGGTTGGTATTTCACAGTAAAGGCTTTTGTGGTAACTCTGGAAGAGATGTTTTCTTCACAGAAAAAAAATAAGTTGTCCCTCTCTTTGTCCATCATCTATCTAGCTACCTACATATGATCCATGGAGGCGACTTAGGTGTTGGCATGACATAGCTCACTTGTTGCTGAGTTGACACATTAAGATAAACAGATTATAGAGGATCCAAATTTTAGGTCTCTATCCTCACAGTTTTAAGAACTTCTTCATGCAGATAGTGTATGGCTATTGTTTCCCCCTTCAAGTCTTGCAAGAACAAGCAGAAGAAACAAAGTCCCAGTTTCTTGACAGGTATCCTAGGCAGGCAAAGCCTGCAGAGAGATTACTCCACATTTACCTGTGACTAGCTAAATACCCATTTTGAAATTTCTTTCTGAAAGTATTTCCTTTCTGGAAGAAGTTGAAATGACAACAGTTATTCATGTCCAATTAAAACAAACAAACAAACAAACAAACAAAAAGCCTATGATATCAACAATTTGTTTAACTGCAAATTTCTAGGGGTTCACTTCAAATGATATAGAATATTGGACTCTATTTTCCTGGTGGGATTTACAGTATACTTCAGTCTGCATTAAGTATAATCCAATGGTCATTAAATGCATCTGCACTTCCAAATCCTGCAATACAGATGTCACAGTAAATGAAAAATATCCTTTAAAGAACATGTTTGACTGCCTTCTTTATCCAGATTTCCTATCGCTCCATTTTGCATCAGAATAGGAAAAAAAAAAAAAGGTCATTTTGTAGAACAGAAGTATCATTTGCTTTTCTAACAGACAAAAGCAAACCTGTACAACATTTGATATAAATCCTTTTCTCAAAATCCAGAGATAGACTGAAAACTTCTCAATCACATTATTTTAAATGACACCAAACCCCCAAAGAGATTGCTTAAACAAATATATAAAAGCCTAGTCACTTAATCTAATATTCCAAGCTATTTTGAAATTACATTAATCTCTTGTGTTAAACATATGTAAACAACCCATAAATAAGCCTAAGCTATGAATAAAAACCAAATGGTCCATAATCACTTATTAATTCACAAAAAGATGACTTGGGAAGAAGAAAATTTTAATTTTAATCTGGTCCCATTCTAAAACTCAGATTTACTTTGTGGGAAAAATACTGAAGTTATGTGAGCTCTGGACCATTCTTTAAGGAGTAAAGGAGACATTTCTCTAAGAATAGCATTTATTTTGCATTTTACATACCAAAAAAAAAAAAAAAGCATTAACCAGCAGTTTGTAGCCCACAAACTAAACATTTAGTGAGGAGATTTCTGCTGAATACTTGACAAAAAAATTCCAGATAAGGCCAGGAGAATCTTCTGAAGAAGCTGGGCAAATAGACAAGGTGCTAGCCCATACTCAGCTCACTTATACACTACTTGTGTTTCAATACACACCATCTTAATTATGTTTAGATAAGCAGCAATCAATATATATCCTAAGACTGTAACACATTAGATTCAGGATTCCAGCCATTAGTGAAAGCACAGCCTATAAAGCTAATTCACTGCTAATTTGTTTTTATATTGAAAGATAAGACACACTTCTTTTAATATGTAATGTCCAAATAATTGTCAGACTTGATATTTAAGTTCTGAAAAGCTCCTCCATGTTAGGTGTTGTTAATTTTGCTACAATTTGTTTCAATGTAAAATTAAAGGGATTCCCTTTCAACTATAAAGGTATGATTTTTCATTAACCAAACTGATCATTAAAGATAGTACTTACAGTTTCCTCCATATTAGTCCAAATCTCACCTATTTTTTCATAGCATTACAAGCCCAAACTATACAATCCTGAAGACATAAATAACATTCTTAGAAATCTGGAAGTGCAATAGAAACAGTTAAGATAAATATAAGAGCAAACTGCAATACCATGTTGACTCTAATGAACAAGATATTGCAATTTTTCGTGGACTTAAGTGACATGTGAAATGTTAGTTTAAGGTTTCCTCCAAACATATAGAAAAGCTCTTTCTTTTTCACTATTATTACTCTAGATGTTAACAAAAGAATTCATGCAAAGGAAATACTACAGCATATTCCAGTATCTTATATCATTTTATGACCTGACACAGATTTGAGATAATCTGTTAATCCTTGATAAGTAATCAGTTTAGCCTCTATTATCTCTAGTCACTTCACTTATTTTCCAATTTGCAAACCATTGTGGTTTGACATATTTCAATATTTGAATATATATATATAAAAAAATTCATTTGATGACCTGGAGTGTAAATGAGTGTTTTCAGATATCAAACAAAATTTCACTTTCTCTGTATAAACTGTGCAAACCAATGGAGACTTCTTCAGTGTTTTTCAATTTACATCCATCAACGTGTCACAATGAAGCACCAACTAGCATGTCAACATTTAAACTTCACATATAAAAAAATAGCGTACTAACACTCAGGGAAGAAGAAAAAAAAAGGCCTTTAAAAGGGATAAAAATAAAATGAGCTTGACATTTGAACATATTTTGTACAATCTTTTAATTAAAAGAAATTAGATTGCTTCTGCTTCAACTAGTATGTTTTTTTTCCCTTCGTTAGGGACTAACCAGACCAGCCTTCCTGCCTTATAGCCTAGCAGGAATAAAAGCAGGTCAAGTTACACTGTTAATCCAACAGATGTAGGTCAGTTTGGGATAAATACTGGAACAAATGAAAAATACCAAAGTGCCTACTGCAACTGCTGCTGTGAAACAATTTGGCCTTATTCTCTCCAGAGCTGTCAGTCGGTGGAGTTTCCAGTGCTGAACTTGGAAAAGCCTGAGTTTTAAGACTTAGATGGGTCAGTACAGCTGTGCTGGCCTATTCAGCCTCTGCCAGAAGAAGTGGCAAAAATGGAATGCATTGTATATTGATGATATCCAGAAAGGCATAACAGTATTTTGATATGTGATCACAAATTATTTTTGCACGTAATAGCATGCTCGGGTTACTTCACTTAAGTTTTGGCAATTGAATTACCATGATTAGAATAATTCTTTTATTAGTATGTAAGAAGTTTAAAAAATATAAGCAGAGTATTTTCACCTCTACCATAAGAAAACAGACTCTCTTCCACTATTCTTCCCGTTCAACAAAGAAAAAGAGGGGTAGTCAACAAACTGTTTACAGACAGATTACAAATAGAGAAAATATCAAAGCTGTGCAGACAGCTACTGTACTGCATATATGACAATATGTGCTGGTTTACAAACACCCTAAACGTTGCCAACTCCATTCACAGAACACAGAGTAAGATGGAGAGGAGTTCAGTAATATATCTCTATGTGAAAAAAACCTTACCCTGGGAAACCTTCAATTGTGAAAGAGCTTTAGGGATTCAAATTGAAAAAACACAGACTATATGCTATTCTTCTGAAATTAAAGAGCAGCTGCCTCTGGACTGTAAATATTCTTTAACAGTTATGTAATAAAAAAAGGAGAAAACTAAATTGAGTAGTACAAAATAATAAAAAAAGAATTTATAGCTGTGTAAAAAGTGATTTGCTGCTACTTATAATGTGAAAGTTAGAAAAGAATCCACACTCTCTAAGACTCATTTGCTTAAACCAGAAAGCCATACCACAACTCACGGTTAGGAAGAAACAGTCTTTCCCTCAAAAATCCCAAATTTGTCAAACAGCAAAAAAAGCTCGTGAATAAAGCTTACATGGATCCCAAGATCTCTGTTTTGCAAATAAAATGGATGGCAAACGACGCGAGTATGATTATATTTTTCTTTTTTACAGATTTTAGGGAAAGGGGATGGGATAATAGGTAGACAGACATTGTTAAAGGAAGAAACAGGAGTCCATCTACAACAAAAATAACTCTCTACATTCTTCACTAAATCCTTTTTGCCTGTTCCAAGTTCTCCATGTTAGAAAGTCCTACACACAAAACATCAGTATTAAAAGAGAGCACTGGACGATGCAATACACAGCCTCCAGTGTTAGCACTCTGTTTTGTCATTAAAATAAATGTTCTCTGCTTCTTCCTCTCCCCCTTTAAAACGCTATTATGATAGTGTCCTATGTATTGACATTTAAAGCATCCATTCTGAGCTTACTCGTGCATTAGCATAAGAGAAGTTGTAAACATTTGGTCTTAGGCTTTAATTTTCATTTTTAAAATTAAGGGAAAAGATCCTGAAATAGGTTCTTAAAGAAAAAAACAAAAGCCAAACAAATAAAACCCACAACATTAAGAATCCTCACGAAGAGACCAATATTAATTTCTGAAAACATGCAATTATTCCCAAAATGTTTTCATTTTGTAAAAAATTAAGTTATTCAAGGACAGATTCCTCAGAGAAATCATATTACAAATTACTCCTTGCCACTGGAATTTGATATTTGCCTTTCTTCCTTTGTAACACATGTCAAAAATCTCCTTTGGAAGAAGGGGTATGCTCATTAAGATCATACTTAATATCGAAGAGATCCCAGAAAAGACATGCATTAAACTATGTCTAATAGTTTTACCGTTCTACATTTGTTTTGAAATGTATATTTTGTAAAAGCATGTCAGCGGCATTCTCTCTAGAGAAGACCCTCCACTGTTTTGAGAGTGTCTAACAGAATCAGCCTGCTATTTTGTTTACATTTCAAAATAAAATTGAAATGTTCCTTCTTTCTCTTGGAAAAGGCTTTGAGTGAACAAAGACAGCATCTTCTATTACTACTTTTCAGATATTAGATGAACAGGGACTCATCATTCCAACACGGCCAACCACACTCTGGTTACACTGCTATTGTCTTGGCAACTACTGGATGTCTACATTTTTACCTTACTTGCAGTTATTATCAGTTACTTAATCACCATTTGTGATGCATAAGATATTTATAGTATATTATAATGGAACTGCAACTGAAAAAAGGGAAATTAATCTTTTACATTTCTGAAATTAAAAATAAAACCAAACAAAAAACAAATAACAAAAACACTCCCCACACTTAAAAAAGAAAAATGTATTTCAACAGAGGGGATTCTATTGATCGACATTTCCAGGGAGTTACTTCTACAGTGAGAAACTTCAAAACTGTTTACTGTTAAATTTAGGATAGAAACTTGGTAAATATTTTGAGTGCAAGGGTGATAAATATTATGAGAGCAAGTGATCTCTATGTAATCCTCAGGGATGTCATGTGACATAAATGGGAATTTGGATTGTTTAGTTATTTAATGTTCTAAACTTACTGTGAATTGCTATATGATGACTTTCAATCAAAATGTATGAAGAAATCAAGAAAAATAATTCATAAAATATGAACTAACCTGAGAACTAAGCAGATAAGCCTTCCCAGCCTTGGTCATATTGATAGAAAACATAGAACAGCCATGACCAAGTAGAGTGATAGATTTTAAGTTCCAACTGATCTGTAAAATATTCTAAAGATTGTATCAAAACTACTGTCTGCTGTTCTGCAATTGTCTATACCCTCACAGAACTTACAGAATCACAACATGGTTTTGACTTGCTGTACACTGTATTAGTGTAATAACACCTTGCTGTCAAGACAATCCCTATGCATACAGCATGGAGTTGCCAAGATTTTGCTAAGAGAGAACCTACTGAAAATTCAAAACAGAATCTACATGCACAATATATTGAGCAATGTATGACAACTCAGTCTTAAATCAGCTCAGATGATCTGAGAAGTAGTCATCTGCATATTTGCTCTTTTTTGTTTGGTTTGTTTGTTTTTTAATTCTCCTCGTAATATATCTGGGCTTGTGAAAATAACTTTTTTTTAAAAGTCTCACCCGTAAGTAATTATCTGCCTTCTCTGATTTGTTTCATCAGTGATCATAGTTTCAGACAAATTAAAGTGTCCCTACATTATTTTCACTAGTAGACAGGTTCCAATCATTCGAAGTTTCTGAAGAAATCATGTTGAGAAGATGTGTCTGCTGTTGTCAGAGACCTGAAAACAGATCATTCCCCACCACATGCAGCACTATCCAGTGTCTTCTCAGAAGCAAAGCACATTAATGCATTAGATGCCATTTGCATTATCACACAGCAGGGGGCTACAGCAGCTACAATTCCAGGATAATCTTAACCCATATCTGTACACTATGAATTCAATAAAACTATTTATTATTACAGTTTCTCATGTGACAACTTCACAATAAAGAACTTACTTCTCAGATTGCATAAAAAACAGTTCAGATGACATACTTGAGTTATTCTAAATACAGGCTGTTCTCCAACTTAAATTTTGTCTAAGGAAGGCTAAATTCATGAAGCAGAAAAAATGAGAAATACAAAAAAAAAAGGTAAGGCTGACTGTAAACATATGCAACAGTTTAACTCCTTGGGACATGGTTTAAGTACTCCAGAATCATTACAGCGCACAAGCTAAGAACAACAGCAGCCAGAGAGCCTACTATTTTCGCAGGAAACGTTAGAGAGGGCAGAGCAGACTAATAACCATACCCAAACTCAGCTGACAAGCACTTCTCAGCTGAAGGTGTTATTTACTCCCTCTCCCACCTTCACCACTCCCCTTTCACAGCAAGCAGTTGACACCGAGCTCTTTTACTTCCTGTTTGCCCCCCTTCTGAAGGGACTGCTTGCTGTTAATGCTATTTCACGCACAAGCTGAGAAGCATTATTCTATGTCCTCTTCCCTTAGATGACGTTTCAATACTCAGGATAGATTCCTTAAGCAAGTCTCTCCACAGATCATAACAGAAAGGCACACCTATATACAGGACGCGCGTCATCTTGACTCTTTCATTACCTTGTCTTTAATTAGCTCTGGTTTCACTAACAGGAACCACACATAGTTCCAATTCAGAAGCACTTCGAATTCTCAGACAGAGATCTTATTCACATACAAAGATGATGGAAAATAGGCATATCCCATGACCCCAAAGAGAAAATTGGAAGAATCTAACAAATCCATTGAGCCACTTCATAACACAGTTCTGGGAAACAATGCAAGCCAACAGGAAAGATTACATTAAAAATGCAAGTATAAAGCTGTCAACAAGAAACTAGTCTAATATGGTAACTGTGTCTGTTAGTTGTGCCAAAGTAAATGGCAGAAACTTGAGAAAACATTTATGAAGTAGTGCTAGGGGGTGGACCAAAAAAAAACAAATTATATTTTGTTAGATACAGTCACTATTTAGGATAAGCTTCTCCTAGAAAATATTTACTTGTCTTTATTCCCCTTTAGCTTAGAAGAAAAGGATAATAGAAAGAATCTGTAACCCTCAGACAGAAGTGAGAGAAAATTATTTCTATCTCACTCCTTTTTCTTACCCCCCCCCCTTAAGCAGTGCCCAGAAAAAATGCCTCATAAACCAGCACTCTGATCAAGTATGGTATACAATTAATCAGGATCTAAAACAAAAACTGGTGTGAGAAACTGAAAAAAGGTATGTTTTATACACACAGAGGGCAAGATGGGTAACACATTAAGCATCACTCTTCCCCATCTGCAAGGACAGACCCGATCTGGTTACTTTCACACAGTCACAGACAGATTTATATTATATCCACTTCTTGCAACATGTTTTTTACCTGATGCAGTTCACAGAGTTACATTTTGCCTGGCACACTCCCTAAACTACTGTGAAAGACATCACTGTTTTTAATCACTGCTTTAGTCTCCGAACTGCGATGCACTGAATGCAGCTGATTGCATCTTAGGAAAGATCAAATCCTCCTCCTCCAGCAGCAGCCCCAATGTTATTGGTGACAGAAAGTCAGTCCAGGCGCTTCCCCCTCCCCTCCTTTGCAGGGCAATGAATTGACAATTCACAGGGAAATGTAAAAAGCTGAGAGAAGCCAACCCCCAGGTGCAGCCTGCCACACATGTCCCAATAAATAATCTTGTATAGCACCAACACAGCAGCTCCTTGTGCAGTGATGTACAGGGCAACTCATAAACATTGGTAAAGAATACAAATAATCTGCCGATGTCCTTTGCAGTTGCCAAGCGCACTCCCCCTTCCCTTCATTCTCGCCTCCATGACCGGTAACTTTCTCGGGAGGTAGAGAGGGGCACTCGTAGGTTTCTGGCCAACGGGGCCGGGAGGGACGGAAGGAGGCTCGTGTGTTTCAGCTACTCGGGTGGCTGCCTTTGCTCCCACTACGGGCTGCCAGCCTCTACTCCCTCCGGAGCCCGCTCGACACATGACGCAGCCGAAGGAAACGCAAAATATATTAAACTTGACGCGAAATGGCAGGACGGAGGAGAAAGGAAAAAGAAAGAATAGGAAAAAAAAAATTCTTACAAGGTCACTTAGTTAAACCATCTCTTCGCTTCTCCCTCCTCCTAAACTGAAACACTCCGCACAGCGAGAGACGCGGCGCCGTTCGCCCCGCAGCCATCCCGAGGAGCCGGGACCCGCCAGCGAGTGGCTGACC
>JANHFX010019612.1:0-19756 GCA_027560015.1 Chloroceryle amazona
GCCTGCCTCGGGGCCCCAAAAAGCCGCGGCCTCATCTCCCCCACAGAGCCCAGCGAGCACCCCCCGGTACGGCTGCGCCGCCATCACCTACCCCTCAGAGCCCTCTCCCCGCGCAACGCCGCCCGCCCAACGTGCACCGCGCGGGGACGCGGGGCGGAGCTCCGGGAGCGGCCGCCCCTTCCCGCCGCGGCCGCCATGGAGCGGGCGTCGGGCGCGGTGTTGCGCGTCAAGCGGAAGCGCGGCGGGACGGAGCCGGCTGAGGCCCTGCTCCTCGCATGCAAGCGGCTGCGCACCGAAGAGGGCGGCGGCCAGCCGGTGGAGAGGAGCCTCTTCAAGCTGGTGGCGACCGTGTCCTCCAAGGTACCGCGGCCTTGCCGCCGCTCCGGGGGCCGGTGTAGGCCGGACCTCCCGATGGGGCTTTTGAAAGAAGCCGGCCCTCTGCAGGTGTACAGCACCGCTCCACGCGGGTCTCTTCGGGTCCCTCGTGGATGCGAAGGTCTTGCTGGCAGCCTGGAGAGCAGTGTCTCGGTGCGAGGTGCCGCCCTCGCCTCTTAAACCCTGATCAGCGGCCTTCGCTTCCCTTCGGTCTGACAGGCCGGCCACGCAGTAGGGAGTGAGCACCATGAAGAGTTGTGTTCAGCACTCTTTTCTATACTGAGCAGACTGTTGTTCGCTACAGAATAGCCAACAAGTGAAGCCTAACTTCCATGCACTGTACAGCCTTTAAAATTGAATGAAACTGGTCTTTCTTGAGAACTGATCTTTGCAGGAGACTGTAAAGGATAATATGTCTCAAGTTTAGGAGAATCACAAGTATCTTAATACTTTTTTTTTTTTCCCCTGTATAAAGAGAATATTAGGATAGTTGTTTAAGGCAGTAGTAGAATTTACTTGAGTGTTTGTGAGGAACGTTGGTACTGCAATCCTCCCACAGGATGCACCAGTAATAGTAGTTATTAATTACTTCTAGGAAGGAGTATGACTTACTTTGTTGATGGTGTCATTGCATTCCACCTTCTTTTTGTTCTACCCAGAATGAACCAGTTCAGAAATACGTTCAAGAATTGATCACTCGAGACAAAGCAGGTCAGAGCCTGCAACCCCCTCTCAGAAGCACCCAGCAAATCATTCAGAAACTCCGATCTTCCAAGGAAGTGCAAAGGAAGGAGAACCGTTATCGTGTGATAGCCAGCCATCGACCTAGCTGTGCTGAAACAGTTGCTCCTGTCACAAATGGCGAAGCATCGACTGGTGGTGACAGATCAGACTCTGAAGCAACAGATGATGTTTCACAAAAGGAGAGTGACGCTGTTGATAAGCGTGCGGACTGCTGTGGGAAATTCCAGCTGTTTGATATTGAACAAGAAGAGGAGATGGTGGGAGACTCCATTGTAGCGGCTGCAAACCCACAGGTCAGCAAACAAATTTAGTGTACTTGAAGTACTTTGGTATCAGTGTTGGCTGGTACACGTGGGCAAACTGCTGCAGGAGGGGTTTGTTTTTGCATTGTAAGTATTCCACTATTTAATGGGAGCTTTAACTAGATATTTGCAAGGTACAGTGAGTAACCTTCACAAGGATCTTTAAGTGCACTAATGTTTAGACAGCCAGCAGTGTGGAGCTGGCTGCTACAGGAAGGGCTTGTACCACCCTGTTTTTTCTGTATCCTGTTCTGATGTATAAATGCTCATGCTCAGCTGTCTGAGGTTTTGGATTAACTTGCACATAGAAAGGAAAAAAATCTAATTCATTGTCTTCTTACCCCCCAACAAATGTACCTTCCCTTCTCAGGATTCCAATATAAGGTTTTAATTGTGTATTTTAGGTTTAGCAGAATTCTAGGTTTTTGCCAGGCTGCTTAAGACTCTATGTCTTGTTTTCATTCGTGTTGTGCATTAAGTGTCTTTTCATCTGGAGGAATAGCTGCTCAATATCTACCATAATTTTAAAGTATAAAGAAACTGCCTTCTTTGTAGGCCTTCTGCATACAGACTGTTAAGATTTTTATATCAGAAACATAAATGGAAAAGGAGATGCCATCAAACTTTAGGATGAATTTCACTTCCTATTAAGCAAACAGTTCAAAGAAGCATTTGAGATCTGTTGATTAACTGTTATCTATCACTTTGCCGAACAGAAAAACAGAAATGAAACCGGTAGGTAGGATCAGAATTTTCCTCTTACTCTTTGAGAACCAGCAGTAAGTGCTGAAAGAAGAAGTAACCTTTCTTTTTCATTCTGTAAGTATTAGAAGTGAATGAAAGGCTTGCCTGTAGCTGTTTCAGAAGACACTGCTGTGGATTGGACAAGATATTCTGAAAATCTCTAGCAGAGAAAAATTGGCACCAAAAACCTGTCTGTGCAAGTCAATAAAGGGAATACTTTGCAAATGATTTATTAGGAAGGAGAATGCATGAAGAAACTTCTTCTGTGTTAATATTGAAGTGGGGAGACAAAGGAAATAAAAAGTCTTATCTGTAGGGCCTGACAACCTTTTGCTGTTAATTTGTCACATTTTCCTTGTTTCTCTCACATGCTTTGAATACTGTAATTTGCTTGCATTTTATCCACGCTACTGTATGCACAGCTTTCCTACAGCATGCTCTACGGAGCATGTCCTGTCTTAAGAACTTGTCTTTTCAACTCAACATTTCATCAAAACCAGATGAACAATTCTATGGAATTAGTCACATCCTCTTCAGTAGTTCCTAATGAGCTTGTCCCAGATTTCTCTTTATCTCAAAGAAGGCATGGCTGCACAGTACTGCAGTAATTGGAAACTTTTTGTGGGGTCTTTCTCTTCTAGACCACTAATGTTCTAAATAGCAGCATATTGTGGTCTGAGATTTCAGAACATCATCCTTAGCTACCCGTTGGCCACTGTCTACAGAGAAAACTCTTGTCTGGAGCTAAGACTTTGTGTACATGGCTTCAGTGGAAATAAGCTGCTTTTTTTTTTTTTTTTTTCTTCTCAGCAGAAGGCTGATCCAGATGTGATTCTTTGCAATGCAGTAGAGATGATCCGTGAGCGCTTAAATGTTTCTGAAGATGGTAAAAAAGAACACCGTGAAAAAGACGATGAGTATGTTTATGACATCTACTATATGGAAACATCAGCCCCTGGTTGGATCCAAAATATCCTTTCTGTACAGCCCTATAGAGAAGAATATGAACTGGTAAGGGTATGGGAAAACAGATCCTTCTTCAATACCAAGGTCACAAATACACATGCTCCAAGTCCTATCATCAAAAGCTGCCATGAAAGATCCTTGGAGATGTTACACGTACGCTCAGTGACTTCTGTGTTAGGCTCTTTGTAACTGCCAGTCCCATGTTCCCGCAGGTTACTGTTGATTCAAGCAGATTATGATAGCCAATGAAAACTGGAGCAATAGAGGTCATATACTCAAAAAGAACTTGTCTGGCTTCAAATTGCCAAATAAATACTGGCATGTGAATATAAACTCACACAACTTTTTCAATATTTGAGAACTTCAATCTTAGTAGGAGATATTTTCTTGTGATAGAATTGTCCTTCAGTGACTGTGGAGTTAGGAAGTTAAATGTAAGCTTTAGTCTGTCATTGTGGAGCTACTGGGATCAATGGACTTGCATAGTGGGAACCTGAAGCTAATTTTTCTTTTCTTTGATCCAATACATTACTGCTGAAGTGAGTAGGATTAATGTAAACATTATTTAAATGCTGAAGTGGAACACACAAACGCATGACTTCACTGTTTTTCACCTAAATCAGATGACTGTGTTACAGTAAATATACTGACAACACAAATTTTTCTGCACTGTACTTTGTGCAACTGCAGAATTACTTAGGCACGCAGTCAGTAACTATCTCTTGGATTTTTCTGATCTGGCCGGTATTGCATAGGCCACTGGAAAGGGAAAAGAAAAGCTTCAGGCCAAGTGTCACTATTTACAGAGAATGTTACATTTTGTGTTGACATGCAGGTAGATGATGATCATGTTCCAGGGGAAATCTATGAAGATGAAGATGATGAAAATGATGAAAATAACTGGCGTAATGATTATCCTGATGAAGATGAATTCTTACCGGAGGAAGATGGTGATGGAGAAGAGGGTATGAGTGTTAGAAATACCATCTGCTTTCACTTTTCATTGCTGGGGTAGTGTTCTTCTCTTAGAATGAGTTAAATCTGCCTAGAGAAGGATTGTCTGTCTTGGAACTGCAAAGGATCTTAGTAATTTTGCAAAGTCAAACTTCATTTCAGGCTGCTGCAATTGCAAAAGATTGCTTATTATGAGAAGGAACAGATGACTTGGTTCCATGTGCTTGTGTAACTCTGCCTCTAACGCCCCAATTCAAGCCCCACCTAATATAGTCGTTCAGACTTTGTATCTGATAATTATTCAAGAAGCTTAAAATAGTCTGATTAACATTATCCCTTCTTTTTAGTTAACGAGTTATCTAAAAGTGTTGATGCTTTCTCTTTAGAGTCCGAAGACAGCCTCAGTGATGAGGACCAATGTTACAGGAGAAGAACATGGAACAAATACCGACAGGAGGTTCTACAGGAATTTGGATATGATGAGGTCCAGGATTTGGATTCTGACTAACAGCCTGGTTTTGAAGGTGAAATGCGTACTGAGGATGAAATCCTGCTGTTGCTGTAGAACTGAAAATACAGACAGCTGCTCATGGCTATTCACAGAAATGTTGAACTTAAAAAAAAAAAACCACCAAAACATAAAACTTCTACTCTGAGCTGTTACTGTCTGAGCAGCCAGTTTCAGCCGGTAGATACTAAACAGCTGGGTGTAAATCTTTGACATACATTTTTCTGCCCATTCTCTGATACTGAGGTTTGGAAGGATTTTTTTTTTTTTAGGGAAGTTGCAAGCCCAAGCATTTGTACCTGTACAGACAGTACCTTCACATGAGGTATGGAGGTGCTGTTGGCAGCAGCCCTTCTGGTCATGACTAACGTCAGGTTTCCCAAGAAGGATCAACATGCCTGCAGTGATGGCAAGTGGAAAAAAGGCACCTTGTCTTGGTACTTTCTACTGTATTTGTTCCTGCGTTTCAAGTTACTGTCTTTACAAGCGTTTGAGCATAGGGAAGGCCTTGACCTGTGGATTTTGTTGCTGGGTCTCTCTCTCCAGTAATGTCACTATTGGAGTAGAACAACATGTGCATTTACATTGTAAATAAATCATTTTTGACTAAGTTTTCCTGACTTGTTTCAAATTCATAGGGGTTAGGATAGCTGAAGCCCTGTCAGCATTTTAACATGCGTTCATACATCTTTAAAACAATTTAATCTTCCCTCTTTGGACACAGAAATTATTTCAGCACTCTCCTACTTTGAGTTTGTTAAATAGCTGATCTAACATTCTATTAATGTCATTCATGAGCTGAAGGTTGCAGCAAGGACTTTAGGTTAATTAGTTCTGCCTGGTGGTGTCAAGGTAGTGGAGGCACAATATTTTTTCTCCATGTTCAGGGAAAGGGTAATGTGGCTGTTAACCTCTGTCACAACCCTGGGCTGTTAAAGCCACACTTGCCTACTGGACAGATTTCTCAACTTACAGTGAATTCAGTGTCTAATCATATAAGATTAAAGCTAAATGCTAAGTTTCATTAAATACTGAGCAGACTTTACATGTTTATATACCAACTGTGCACAAAATTAGCTAAAATTTAACTATAGCTTAGAATTCAGCTAGAATTTAACTATATTAAATCCCAGTGCTGCTTCATAAAGGTAGCCCAAGACTCCCTTTTATGTCAGTTCACCATTTACCACCATTTGCCATTATCTGTAGCTTTGTGTTCAAGATCACCTTGCTCCAGGAGTCAGTGCAAGAATCCAAGTATTTTATTACTCAAGTGACTGAGGGAAAGTTGGTGCAGCATTTGAAGTGTCCATTGCTTCAGCCATAATCTGGTGATGGCAAGATTTAGTTCAGTTTAAACACACAAACTGCGCCCATGAACACACACATCAGATGAAGTAAAGACTCCGAACTCAGGTAAACATTTTGGTATGTTTTTGAAGTATGTATCACTCTTGTTAGCCACCCAGGATGGCTTCATGTTGTCTTTTGCTGCACCAAAATTCAGTATGGGAGTGTCCTGATGGTTACAGATTTGGAGTTGCCAATACTGCTCGTTAGCATCAGTCTGTATTACAATACTACTCCATTTTAATTTTTCTGGTTGGTCATTTTCTAGTGAATAGCAACAAAATTTAGAAAGGGAATTTTCTAACTGCTGAGATAACATTGCTAATGTGTGTTCACTGAAACAGTTCATAAACAAATGCTTAAGAGCTTCACACTGAACATTTTAATTTTTGAAGGTTTCATAAAGTCCATCAGAAGTTGACTAACAAGGTAAAAAAAGAATCATCAGATGTTAACCAAATCTTAGTGCTAAGGTGTTTTGTTGATTAAGATATCACATAAAATACTTGAAGAAAGGTTGGTTCAGTCTTTAAATAATGTAGCACAACTTTATTCATTTTTCTGCTAATAATGACAAATTAGGTAGGTTGTTGCGACAAGTTGTCTTCTGGGATAAGAAGTGAGATAGCACAGCAAATCATTTCATGCAAACATCCAGCAGAATTAAGCTGGAAATGACTTTTGGTCTTTTGAGTCAAAGTAGTTTTCATCCTAACTTAAAAATGCATTACTGCACCACCGGGTTCTGCAGGAACCTAATTTGATCCATTAGCTCTTACCATTTTAATACCAATTCTGAAGAAGGAACAGTACTGACACATAGATTGTGTGCCTGAAATGAACAGGTAATCATTATCCAATGAAAACATGCCCTGAAAGTATGCCACAGTTTAGGAGGGTGATGTGTCATCACCTATGTGGGAATCCAACTGCAAGACAGTACATTTTCAGTGTTTCTGAAAGACCACTGGAAACAGTTCTCTTTTTTTTTTTTTCCAGTTCCACCTCTTCCCTTTTGTTGTCATAATTGTTTTGTCCTCTCTCCCGTTTCTTGTAATGGCTTTGAAACTTTAGTTGGACTTGATTTCTAACTTCTTTTCTTCATTTGTGTCCATCTCTGTTAAAACACAGTAACAGAGCATCTGCATGTTTCGTGTGACTGCATCTGCAGAGGAAACAGAGATCAGTCAGAACAGCCACCTACCTCGACTCTAATGACACAACAGGCTGCCTCACTTCTCTTATGGGAAACACATGATAAAAGTTAATACAAAAAGTGTATTCAACGTTTTTTCTTTTTAAACAGGTAATGTTTAAAACTGTTCTGTTAATATCCTAGGGTGTTTTCTTAGGCACCCTGCCAAGTAACTGAGATAAAAATCTCTTTTCTCTATGATTAAGTGTAAAGCCGGTAAACATAAAAAAGAGAACGGCTTACAGTAAAATGCCAAGACTAGTAAGTATTTACATGTTTGCTAGCTGCTGCAGCATCACATTCTGTTGCATTCTAAGATTATGCTATAAACTTTTCCTCATCCTGGTTCTCTCACATAGTAACAATAGAAACAGTGCACTGCTGGAGAAAAAAGGTTTCCTTTTAACTGCAGCAGTTCCAGAGAAGGCAAAATTCTATCTGTGACTGACACAATCTATCCATCTTCAAACAGCTGATTCAGTAAAGCATGACAGCTTGCATTACCAAGAACGTCCAGCCCTTTTACAGTTATCAACCTTGCTTATGAAAAAGACTGTTCACATACTTGATTAAAGAGAAATGTATAAAAACTGAGGACAAACTCTGTAGAAAGAGGGTGGTAGGGTGGTATTCCAAATATACAGGTAATAAAATCTGTGTGTAAATATATGGATAAAAAAAGTGTACTCCTTCAGCAGGTCTGGCTGGGGTTCAGTTAACATTCTCCACTGCAGCCCACGTGGTGCTGTGGTTTGGATTTGTGGCTCAAGCAGGGTTGGTAACACAGTGATGTTTTGGATATTGCTGAAGAGAGTTTGCACAGTATCAAGGCTTTTTTCTCCCCTCTCGGCAACCAGCAGGATGGAGATGGGAATGTAGATTGGAGGGGAGATGGCCAGAAAAGCTGATACAAAGCAGGCAAAGGGATATTTCATGCCTTATGATGTCATGCTCAGCAATAAAAACAGGCAGAGGAAGAAGTGTGTGCATGTGAGAGGATGTCTTCCAAGGTGACCACTGCTCAGAGACCAGTTGTACATCAGTCTGCTTGTAGGAGGTGGTGATAGCCTTTGCAGCAGCAGGGGTCTCTCCCCTCTTTCCTTCACTTAGTGAACTGTCTTTATCTTGATGAACAAGTCTTCTCACCTTTGTTCTTCCTATTCTGTCCCTCATCCTGCTGGGGAATGCAGGTGAGTGACCAGCTCTGTGGGTACTTAGTTGCTGGCTGGGGTCAGCTAAACCAGAAATCCCTTTTCATCAACAAACTGAGATTCACTTAATTCTCCTCTTTGAAAACATCTCCATCTGCAAAGAAACTTACCTAACATCTTGTTGATAAACTGAGGTCTCCTTGATGCAGGTAAATAGACTCCCAAGAAGAAGACTGGAATCCCAGATAAAGCAATGGCAATTCCAATCAGTGAATTTATAGTGTCACTGTAGAGTGGCACCACCACCAGAAATACTGTGCATATGCAGAATATTATTGGGAAGGCCACACTCAACTGGTGACATAAAGAGAGAGTAGAATGTTAGTGAAATATGTGTTGTCTACAGTTACAAATATCTTGGTGACAGTTACAGACTTTTCCCTCTTCAATCCCACTTTGTGAAATTATCTGCTCTTCTTAAACATCTGGCTATTTGGAACCGTAAGCAAATTGCAGAGCTATTCTTGAACAGAACTGCTGCTAAAAAATGCAAAAGTAGTCAAGTATTGTAAAAGTAATCAGTTGAAACTGTATGACAGCATGAAGTAGTTTTAGACAAATCCAGTAAAACTCAGGAAACAAGAATGAGTTTTTCATGTAGCGTATAAAAGTACAAGAAGGTGATAAGAGGATCAGTTATTAAACTGAAACACCATCAGAATTGACAGAATTAATGTAAGCATTGCTAATTAGAGATGTCTAATCCAAGAAAAAAAAGGCTAACTTCTGCATTAAGCCATCCAGACATTCTCCAGTTGACAGAAGGAAGGGCTAAAGACTGAAGTAATGTACAATAGCAGGATACTACTACAACAATGGCTTATTCTTATCTAGCAGGCAAGCTGCTAGCTCTCGTGGTACAATATAACACAGAAGCAGCCATGTTTCATGTCCTGATCAATTTGTAACTTTTAAACTTACCATGTATTGTCCAGATTTTAGGCAGTACTTTTACATTATATGGAAGCCAGAGATGTGAAACAATTCTGTTTTCAGTAAATATTACCTTAAGAGGCCTGGGTCGATGTGGTTCCTTCCAACGTAGGTATAATTGCCCAGCAATAGAGAGACCAACAAAAAACCAGTAACTAAAACTGAAGTAATTAATAAGCTTGAAGACATCTTCCACAGCCAGGTAAACAAGGGTCATAGCACACTGTGAGAAAAGGAACATGAGCGAGATGAAAAACTGAGGTTTAAAACTTCCTGTTTATGCTGCTTTTTGCCTTAAAGTAACACCTTCTACTCCTTGGTGTTTGGCATAATTTTATGCCTCAAAAATCACACTCAGAAATCACCTCAACGACAGTAAATCCGAAGTTCTCTCCTATGATTTTTTTTTAAAAACTTTACATAATTAATATAGTCATATGTGAACAGATGAAAAGCAAAGCATGAACTTACATTGAAAAGTAGTGCTGGCACAGGTGTGAACCTCTCTACGTGGATCATGGACAACAGATCAGGGAGGTGACCTTCTCGAGAGCCTACAAAAAACAGCCTGAAAAAGAAAGTCAGCAGAGAACACACGTTGAGGACAGTGGTGAGAGAATGTATTAAGAAAATCAGAGTCAAAATACTACTCAAAACAATTATTTACATCACTGAATTTCCATCCTTTAAACTGGAACATGGATTCAAGCTGGTACAATAATGGTATAATAACCATTAAGAGATACACGTTTTTAGAAACATTCTGTTAACACCCATGTAAAAAACACAAAACAAAACCAAAACAAACCATCAACAACAAAAACCAACACAACAATCCTAGATGTAAAAGCATCTACAGTAACTGAACTAATTTTTTTTTTGTTTTAAAATTGCTAAAAGCAAGTGCAGAAAACATTCCAGCTTGTACCAGAATAGTTTTCAATGAGATTGCCAAGTCTCTAAAAAGAGGTCACTCAACACATACTTGAAAAACAAGCCCATAATTTTATTATCAACTGCAAACTGTTCCGTATTGACTTCTTCACCAGATCATGTTCCTATTTGTTCTCAGTACACAGGCATTGCATGTACATTCAATGGACAGGAAGGATCTTAAAATGCCTGAATAAATGTGTTTCAAATTTTCATTAGTCATAACCATAATCCAAATCTTCTGTACTGTATCCAAGCTTTTTGACTTCAGTGTAATAGCAGTAGTAACTTTTACATTTTTTACTTGGAAAAAAAAATATTTAAAGGATTGCTTTAAAAAAGTCATTAAGTTTTAATATAATAATACAGTTAAAAACAAGAACTTGCTAGAATTATTGTAGCAAGTAAAATGGAAGACAACTGAATCTAAATAATCCAAAGGCCTGAGGACTCGCCACACAGACAATATGCATTTGTTCTTTAATTGTACTCTGCATATGGCTGGGAATGCTTTGGGGAAGTAAGGCAGTGTTACGGGTGTACGTTTATTTACGTAGGTATATTCTATCATGGCTACTCATTCACTATAGGTTCAATTACAAAAGTATTTTTGTCACTCTCATAACAGATGAGCATAACAGTAACATGTAAAGATACTTCTGAACATTTGCCAAATACCTTGATGATGCTAGAATTGAAGCATTAAGGCCACCAAAACAAGAAAAGGCTACAGCAATGGGAATTGTCCAGCTGAGGATACCAAATACCTGGTCAGCAAATGTCTGATAAAAGGGAAAAGAAAAAGGAAACATGAAAATACTTGCAATAAAGCATATATAAAACACTGACATCAAAGCTTTAGTAATAAGTTTGTATGGAAAATAGTTATATAGTAAGGACAATCCATAATGCAGCACGAAGAAGCACATAGCTTTTTTTTATTGTTTGATTCTAAATAAGCACAAACTTCTTTAGCCAAGCACCTGAACTCACATTTTTCTGCTCATAAAGGAAAGTAAAATGTTTTTAAAATTTTCTCAGCAGTCCTAATATGTTTTATTATCTACCTGAACTACAGAAGTCAAGTGTAACACGATGCCTACCGAGAATCAAACCCAAAACTGTTGTTACCTACCCAAAACGGGAAGTGCCATGTTGCAGATGCTAAGCATAGCCACCCTCACACCTACTGTTTATAGACACTATTCTAGGGGTCCATTTTATTTTCCTTCTTTTTCAATTTCCTAAGCAACATCTTTTGCTTTAGCTCCACCAGTAGGGCTCTAATATCACAGCATGGCAAATAACAGAGATTATCAGCTGTTTGTTAATTAATGTCGCTAGACAGTACTGCAGGCCAACTGTGGGGACTTCCCACAATCGAGCTCTGAAACCAAGAAGCCAGGAGCATCAAAGTTTCACAGTGAGTGGCAAGAGTCATCAGTTGCCAATGACCTGGGACCTATAATGAAAATGGGTAATAATTTCCAAGACAGTGTTCTGGTCAACTCTGTTCAGCCTCCTGGATGGAGAAAAAGGGGAGAGAGACTTAGAATATGCCGCAAAATGTTAAAAAATTCAGACATTTAATACATGAAGAGGGCAGCTATTCTAAATCCCATCTCAGTCTGAGCACTGTACCTGTCTGAACACAAGCATATTGGGAGTTAAGCAGACACCTGCTCACACTGTGGTCAGAGGACATGGGTGGAAGCCTTCCTATCCCAATTCTACCTGCACTGACAGCTAAGTCACTTCCATGATTTCTTTTACAGAAACAAACAGTCATGGTAGCAGGACTGCTACATCAGACAGCATGAAATCACTAGTTACAGAAACAGAAAGGTATATACTTATGTATAAGTGGTATTCAAACAAACATCAAAGATTCTGTAGGTATTTGAACATTGTATACCTCAGCAGGTAGCAGCAATCTAAACCTTTTTATGAACCTCTAAATTGCTTTCTTAGCTCTCTTGCTTTATCCATTTCAAGGTCCTTGGACATAAAAAGCATAAATACTAATTCAGCTGTATGCAGGTGTGTCTTTTACAAAAATTTTCTTCAGTTTTTAATATTTTCATATTTTGGAACACTTCCCTCTTGACATCCATTTTAAACTACTTGTCTTCATCATAATATTTATGAGCTAAAGAGTTCAGTCCAAGTGGATTAACATTCAGAACCAGCCCTTGTTTGTAGCATATAAAGTTATCTGAATTTAACAGTGGTCCAATTTTGATTTAATTACTCCAGGAACAAGATCACCAAGAGCAGTGCATTATGATCTGTTTTCTGAATGGTTTTGTAGGTCAAAAGAGCCTAAATAACTTCATATAGATTTTTTCATTTATTTTGTGTGTGTGTGCGAAATGAGTGATTGATTTTCGTAAGGCAAAACCCTGCATATCATTAAACCAGAAAATGCAGAAAAATGTATTGACATAAACCAAAGCTTGGTCAGCTAGATCTTCCTGTTCATTGTCTGGATTGACAAAGTGCTTTGTTCAGCATGTTATCCAGGTTAAGGTTCAGAACCCAGCTCTGCTTAGCTGTACACCATCATCTACACTAAAAAGCAAAATCTATTCCATCCTTTTGTGCAATTTAGTTGAGCTTCAGGCAAAGACAGATAGGATTTCCTGCTGCTAAGGGACAATGCAGGAGCATATAATCACTTCAGTGGGAACTTTGCCAAAAGGTTCAAAGTCAAATTCACCCTGATTCTTACTAAACCACCTCTCTTCCTGAGCTCTTTTAGTTTATACATATCAGCATAGCTTCCCTCAAAATAGAGCTTCACCACAGGGGTGGAAAAATACACGCATACCAATTCCCACAGAAATTATAAAAATTGACATGAGGAAAGTATAAAAGAACTAATCCACGTATGAATTCTAGTTCATGCTGAAATCAGAACATCAGTTTAGCAAAAGACTGTGCTGTAAGAAATGTGTTCTGTTTACCATGGATTGATTACCCATTTTCAGGCAATTGAAACCGAACAAGCAACTAGTAATTTACATTTGTTGTACATAGAAGATTTCCACTGCTCAAGAATAAATAATTACTAGAAACCACAGTGCTTCTCTCAGACCCTTACTGGATCTAGATGCAGATCTGAGAAACCTGATCTCGCAAAGCACAATATAGTTCATATAATTTGTAATGATCCAGTGAATGAATTAAGACAACTTCTCTAAACAAATAAGAATGAGGACAAGATGAAAATTCTAATAGGTATTGTTGTAATATTTTAAAGGATGATTTAAACCCAGACTACTGATTTCCAAAGCCAAACAGCAAGTGGAATTCCTAGACAATAAGCTTAAACTGCTAGAGGTTTTTGTTTGGTTGGCTGTTTTTTTAATATATAAAGGTAAAATACAGAACTCACCTATCAAGATATTAGAGAATTAAGATGTTTAGTAAGGCTGCTTAAAGTATAAGCATTTAGATAAGTAATATTAACAGCTAAAGTTAAAGAAGAGAGAGAAAATGTATGAATGTAATCTTATGCTGCAGGATGCAAATTAGCTAATACGGCATTTGGAGAAACTTTTTCCCTCAAAAGGCAAGTTGGCGTTTTGTTCTTTGCAAGCATTTCCCATTTCTCATTTCCTTCTGAAACATCTAGTAACAGGCCAGTGTGGAATGCCAGACATGGGACTAACCCCAAAGACCATTTCCATCCTATAATGTATATCCAACCTTTCTAAGACATTCTGAGGTTGTTCTACATATCCTGGAAAACAGCATTCACTCATAAAACCAGTAAAAACAACAAGAGTTCTGGCAAAGCTATGGTATCACTACCACACATTATAACAGATCAAGACTTTATAGACTCAGTGTATTCTGAATGCAAGCTATATGACGTATAACAACTGCCAACCCAGCTCAAAGTCTAACTAATTTCCCTACATCTGTACAAGTCAGACTCTTCAAAAGAGAGAATAACCTAGTGACAGCCTTTACCAAACACTGTCATCTCCAATGCACTAGCGCTGTGGTTTGGATTCCTGAGAGAGAAAAGGGTGGAGCACTGACTTCAAGAACTTAACTTTTTCCCGAGTGAGGTAATGCAAAAGAGTATTTTAATTGAGAATGATCTAAAAAGTTCAGCTTGGTTTGCCAAGCAGATCTGCCTGTAAAATGATCTTTCAGCAAAACAAGGTTGAAAGGAACCTGAAGTTTGGCTAAACTTTATAGTGAAACTAATCAGCTTAACCTAAGTACGGACCCACCCGCCTTTATGCAGGTGTCTTCTGACAGGGTTTCACACTTACTGCTAACCTAAAAATCAGCCAAGTTTCTGTATTACTACTCAAAGAATAAACATACTTCAGAGTACACATTTATAATCCCTCAACACTCCCATTTTAATAGATGCCAGGAAATGCCTTCTCCAAGCTATACTCTCTGGTTAACAACGGCAATCACAAGAGATCTCTAGAGTGTTTCTTGCAGAAAGCGCTACTTGAGGGTAAGTAAAAGTGGCCACAATAAGCATTCAACTGTGTGCATACGTCAGAGGGTTATTTTGCTTAAGAAAGGGCAGAGAAAAGTACAAAAAGCAATCAAGTCATCAAGCACATACACCACGTGCACTGTACCAAGAGGAAAAAAAAACAACAGGGGAGAGAGAAGAGTTAGTGGCTGCTTTCTGCTAAAACCAGAATTGTACAATCATGGATCCTCCACAAAAGAACTAGACCTGGGCCCTTAATAGAGCACCTGACCAATTCCAGTTTAACTACCACTACTTCTGGGAGCAGCGAAATGCATTTATAAAAAACAAAGGAGCTGACAACAGGGGAAAGAATGGAGCATTTGCAAGGGTATGCAGAGGATGACAGAGGAGCCTACCTGGAGGCAGCTATAGCAGAAGCATTTAGTCCACCATAACAGGAGAAAGCCACCACTATGGGGATGGACTTCTTCTCAGGTTTCTTCTGAGAAAGTCTGAAGAGCAAGAAGGATTAAGAGATTAAATTGTCATCTCTGCTATGGTCTGACAAGTCCTGTAGTCCAGACTTGAATCATAACCACTTCTAATGGCTAGGAAACAGTAAGAGAATTCAGTGGCTGATACAGCACTTGCAATTACAGAAAAAGTCCTTTATCGCCCTCCCATCCACTGGACATCTAAGATACACATGTACACACACACACACTGTAGAAAGACATGCACCTGGGACTGTTCCCCTTAGTTCTATTTTTTTTTAGTATGTTTTTTCCAAACCATCAAAAGGGAATAATTATGAAGGAAGAAGCTTCCACTTCTCTGCTTAACTGCCCTTTTTCTGTCACGACTCAAATGTTACATTACTCCCAGAAGAATGGTCAAAAACTGAATTACAGCTTTGTTCCAAGACATGAATGACTGATTTAACTACATTTTATTTTTATCTTGGGTTAGTTTGATCTTATGATCATCTTACGATCATCAGCTGGTAATTTGTGAATGGTTTGCAAGAACACTTTTTTTGTCCTTTTAAAGGTCCAAACAACAGTTCTATACAAACAGCTTGAACTAAAAGCAATGGGAATTGCTGCACATAAAGAGCTGCCACAACAAAATACACAGGATACTGCAGGATACTGCCTCACACCCAGTAATTCAGGCACAGAGATGATTAAAAAGACCAACGTTTATGTTACAAATCATAAGATGACAATTGTTTTCATCACACTTAGCAGCACACAAAAAGTGCACTTAGAGGCACACAAGACATGTCAGACTACACTGAGAGCATACGGAGCTGTGAGCACATGCTAGGCTGGCAAAGCACTCACCAGTATTGATCAGATTAATAAATGCAAAGAGAATGTGGTCTAACATGAATAAGAAACTTAAACTATATCCAAATATAAGAAGATATTTCTACTGGGAAGGTTTAAAAGGCATCTACAGAGCCTCTTTTGTAGCTCATTTCAAGATCCCACCACACATACAAGTTTTTCTAGGCTCAGTACTGTAACATTCTTACCCTGAAAGTCATATAGAGCAGTAAGGACGTTAATATATATGACCAATCTGAATTGTATCCTGGAAGTGCAATTAATTCTGCTTTGACTTTTATATATATATTCACGCATTATAGGAAGATTTGGCAGTCAGAACTACAGTCTGTTTTCTCAATTTTTAGCTTTTCAGGCCATTAAGGAGCTACTTCCGAAAGGAAACAAAGAAACTGATTGATGGCAGTCAGGAAAGCACACATGCAAAGAAGCCTCTGAGTAGATGAAGTTTTCTTCCACTGCCATAGATTATATTTGACAAGATACTATATGACACCTATTCGTTTTGACCAAATTGGATTTAACATCACATATATTAAAGAAAGGAAGGAGAGCACATCAGCTGAAAACAGTCAGAAAACTGTACAGGTGCAAAAGAAAGCAATTTAAATGTTCAGGTTTCCTGTAATTCTCATTTCAGCCACCATTATGTTGATTGATTCTTTTCAAACAGACATTGTATTACTGGCAATGTCTTTTCTTGGAGAAAAAGGTAGCACTGCAGTGCAAGCAGCATGAAACTCTCTCTTCATATTTAGTACAATATTATGGTAAGAGAAACCAGCACTACTGTACTACATTAAGACACTGCATGTAATGTGTCTCTTCTGCATGGCCCACATCAAGGTTACAGATGCCAGTTCCAACACTAAACCAGTTCCATTTAGGTCTTCACAGAGGTGCTGAAGATACTGATCTAAATCGTCTCAGGTGTTTATTGTGTTCTTAGCATTTTTAATAGCTAGCTGTACAATAAGGGCTCGATGGCATGTAAAGTCTATTACTGTTCTCATATGAAAATATTATGTAGCACTCTTTCAAGTTCTGGTTCAGCTTTTCAGCTTGGCCTTCAAAGCCAGCGAACTTCTTGTAGATAACTGGCAACAGGAGTACTGCACTGGTAGTGAATTATGGCTAGTTCCAAGAAAGAAGGCAAATGACTTACTAAACAGCTCTCTTCAAAAACAAACTGCTTGTCCCTAATGAAGACTTCTTCCATTATAAGGTACAAAATATGCATTTCATCCAAAGGAACTTTACTGGGAGATGCCAGTACAAGAGAAGAAGGGAGACACGACACTGGCAGCCAAGACAAGATTTTCCCCTTCAGAAAAAAAGCAAGTGACTAACTAAATGAAGGAAGGGAAGTAACACCCAAGAGGTCTAAGAATAATTTAAGAATATCTGGCTAAAATCAGTTAGAAGACACTCATCATTTGTTAAACTCTACACCAAAGAAGAATATAACAGCTAAAACACACAGCTTCCCACATTCCTGGTTCACTGCAGGAAAGGGCATGTCAAAGCAAAACAAGTCTGTTTCAGAGTATGAGTACACCAGGGTAAATTGATCAATGCTGGACTCGCAAGTTAGTATTCAAAGAAATACAAATACAAAGAAATACAAATGAAGTTGTAATTTTTAATCCCCAATCTACCGACAAAGCTGTACAGCCCCAAGATGACAGGCGCCTATGCAGGACAACCAGCCACAGAGGAATCAACCAGGAATCATTTTTAACTTTCCCAAGTAAAAGAAGTGAGCTGACAAATATCACCTATTGTATGAACTCCATCAAAAAACCCACAGACACATCAAACACAGGAAACAGGTAACAAGCTATGCAGTATGTTCTTTCCTGTTAAAAGATGAAGCAGCCCAGAAAGTGCCTGTGGAGCCAACTGCCCTCTTCACAAACAAGAAATACAATGGCTCTCTCAGACGGAAAAATATAGTGACAGGGGAAGGTGAGAAAAATTTTGACAGAAGTCAACTGTGAAACTCTTGACAGGAATCTTTTGAAAAAGTAAGCAAGTTTTACATGATCACCGCTTGAAGAGCCTTTGCAGAACTTCTAAGCTAGCTGTTGCTGTATTACTTAACTTCAACCAAAAAAAAGGCTTACTAAATTTCTTAGTCTGACACTGGGACTATATCACAATGAGGCTAATACTCATGTTGCTCTGCATCATCCCTTGGTAAAACGTCTTTCTCTTCCCAGTCACTAAGAAAAACTGTGCAAGTTGATATGATACACTATTAATAGCCTATCTTTTACTTATAACTTTTACTTCCATCATTTAGAAACTGGGAATAGCTTTCCCCTCCCCTTTCCAGATCAAAGCCTCTTGACCGAAATGAATAGGAGAAAGCCACTCGATTCCTTCCCAAAATAGAATAAGGGAAGATTCAATTTAACTGCTGCTTTATGACACAAAACATTTGGAAAATGCAGCAATGTTACTAACATGTTTCTTAAAAAAATAAATAAATCACAATTGCAGTTTTCACCCTACAACTACACAGAGGGCAATAAGGAAACTACAGCACTCCGTATCATACAGCACATGTAGAATATGTGAGCAGAATCAAAGTGGCTCATTTTCATGAGATTATTTTTTTGACTGGCATAATTCTCACTTCCTTTCTTCATTCATCCATTGACTGCAATGCCCTAAATCTTCTTAAAGATTCCACTGCAGATAAAGTTTGCATTTCTGTATTACAGGAGAATTTTCAAACAACAGACCAGTACGGTCATTAGTTTTAGGGTTTTTTTCTTCCCTATTCACTAGAAAACTACGGGTGCAATATGAGTGTTTTAATCTGGACCACAAGTGCACTTTTGAAGCAACTCTCCCCATTATTGCCACTTAACTGTTTTTTCACATTGCTTAATGTTGCAGCTAAAGGGAGCTTCCCTTTTAGAACAGGCTAAATTGGAAGCTGAACTTCTACTGCACTCCCCTACTGCAATCCCACCACTTGGAAGCATTTGGTCTATGGGACCTCATTCGAGGCAGACCAAAGTAAAATACCCCTGAAGTTTGTATAGTGGACACATTGGATCCTCGGTGCCAACAGTTCCACTCTAAACACATCCTTCTTAAGGTCCAGACTACTTGCTAATGTGTTAGCAGATCAAACTTAGAAGATGGTTTCATAAAAATAGGCAATTGACTTCATATCAGCAATGAAAAGGAACCTTTCATGAGTCACATGTTAAATATTAAACTTCAGGTGCACTTTCACCTTACCATTCTAAAAGGGATCTAAGTAGTGGCAATCAGACTTGTTTGCCAGCTGTTAAGATGCCTCGGCAAAAATGCCTTTAGATAGAATGACAGAATCACAGAATGTTAGGGGTTGGAAGGGACCTCGGACAATCATTGAGTCCAAACCCTCTGCCAGAGCAGGACAGAACTAAAGCAGATACATCAGTTAAGCTTTTAAGTGGAAGTATCTGGCAATCCCAAGATCTAGTGGAAAAGCATGGTTCTAGACTTCCAAAGTCATTCATTCAGTTAAAGTCCATTGAAACTAACACAAGAAGTAAAAGCCCTTGTAACTTCAGAAATCACAAACATATTTTTTCATTCTTATCCCAATATCTCTATGTGCAATTAGATTGACTAAGTTCTTTATAAGAACATTCTTAAGTCTGACTTTCTTCTCCACCATGTCTGGATGCATTCTATACTATAGAGGAAGACCTGATCTGTCCAGTTCTAAGTA
>JANHFX010019612.1:19856-35566 GCA_027560015.1 Chloroceryle amazona
CACTTGCTCTGTACAGCAACACAGATGGGAGAGGCCCACAGTGAATCACTCCCCAGGTCTCCCAGGGCAGATCAGTCACCAAACTGCTGCATAAACCTCTGTGCTGACAAACAGCAGGAGCAGTAGAGTAGGTACAGAATACTCAGGGGACAGGCTGGATTGAGAATTTCATTGCTGTCAAGGAGAGTATTTTTTTTTCTAACAAAGGCTTGGGGAAAAAAAAAAAAAAAAAGTACTGTGCTGCTTTACAGAAGACAGGATAACAGGATAGACGATGTAGACAGTGGGCTGTCTACTGACTTTAGTTTTGTCTGGATGAATAAATTCTAGACCCCCTTAGTGTAGGTGCATCCAAAATTAAGTATTTTCTGTCCTTGTATTGTTTCATTCTGAAGTGTTTTATCAAGTTTTTCACAACATATTTTATGACAACTTTGTATTTCCATATTCCAGATAAAAAGAGGCAAAGTATTAAAGTTTATTTATGTTCAATACATTTTGAAATAAACATCTGTGTAATTACATTGTAAATAAGAAGTTACAGCTCACATTTACCATAAGCTATTTTGAAAGCTTAGATTAAATGTAAGTATTTCTCAAGCTTGAAAGAAAGTCAAGTAAATGCTTTTACAGAAACATCTGCCTAAATATCTGAAACCAGAGTTTGCTGATTTGCTAAGCCAGTTTTTAGTGATAGTAATACTCCGTGGGAACGGAGAGAATACTTCCTTCACTTGAATATATTTAAAAAGTCTCTATCCATTGTTTAACTACTTAAATTTTAGAAGCCAGTTGGGAACCTAAAAGGGAGGTAAGCTATTTCTATTCCTTCAATTTAAATAACCCAAAAGAAGATTAAATTTTTCAAGTCTCAACTCTAAAGGATACAGTAACCAGAACTATTCAATTAATTCACTAGCTATAGGGAAAAAAAAAAAAAACACAAACAAAACACGAAGACCAAAAACCAAAGCTCCACTTTTGTTTAATGATTACCCTTACGTGTAAAACATGTTTTAACCAGCTTTTACTTTAAGAAGCTTATATATTTTAATTGGATTCAAACTTCCATCCATATACAAAAATAATGAATTTCAAACTATTAAAAGTTGTTGGAACTAATGCAGTGATGTAAGTTATTAAAAAGAAGATACAAAGCTAAACTTTGTCAGAGCTGAACTGCAACACATCCATTTACAGATATGCATTGCACCAGTTAATGTAGCTCAGCGGAACACTGTTCTGTGCACCGCTCCAGCTGTCTAAATACTGCAGTAAGAAGGAACAGAGAAAGTAATTATGTACTAATGAGTCTAATTTACAGTCAGTGCAAAGTGCGTAAGTCCAGTCAGAGTCTTTGCAAAATACATTAACAAGATACATTGGTGCTTGTTTTAATAAAATCTGTAATCTATGTGATTTCATTAACTGCTTTTCTATTTAAGACTAAATTATTCATGAGTTGTTCTGTCCTCCTGTATTCAGTAAAGTACTATAATAAATTAAGGATTTTTCCTGTTTTGTTCCTCAAAGTGAAATGCATCTCTAAAAGGTGAAGTGTGAATAACATATAGCAAAATACCACATGGTCAACTTACCACTGCCACAGCATCACTAGAAAGAATGTCTTCGACATTGAGCACTGTATAGTAAGCTATATTGGTCATAATATAGATAACGGTCACAATTGGCATAGATACTGCAATAGCCAGTGGCAAGTTCCTGGAAAACAAAAAAATACCCAAATCCACAACTGAGGGGAAAAAAAAAATCATTAATAACAGAATAAACTTATTTACTTGCATCTTTTACTTCAGAGATAGAAAGTATGAAGACGGAAAAAAAGATTTCAAATTAGGTATCTCTGGAAGAGTTTGGTTTCTTTTAAAACTAGAAATTGCAATGCAGAATACTGGAAAAGAATGATTTATATTATTTTGCCTAATAACTTACAATAACCTAAATTTTGTTTAAAAGTGGATTGTATGCAACTGTTCAAGTACCTGAACTTCAGGGTTTTCAAATCTGTAGTAATAATCTTCAAATGTACATGCTTTATATTATTTCCCACTGGCCATGTTAATTACAACAACTACAACCCTAAAGAGCAGGGCTCTGAGTCACTGCATCCCTGGGAGATGCTGCTGTTCCTCTAGCACCTGCTTCTAGAGCCGATGCAAGGAGATCCACTAAGCCAAACCCCTGGTTTCATCGCAGTCATCGCTGCAGAAAACAAACTAACCAGGCTGTGTAACTGCAGAAAGCAGAAGGCAGATCCAAAACCGCCACACAGCTGTGAATCTCAGGATGTGGTGTATCTTACTAGCTTACACATGTCTAGAAAGTAATTAAAAAAAACAATAATGTGTGGAGTTACATGAAAACACTGCAAACTCCTAGATGTAAACAGCTAATTAAAGATTGGACTAAATGATCTTTGAGGTCCTTTCCAACTTGGTATTCTATGAGATAAAATTTAACTGAAAGCTGAGAAAAACTCACAGCCCTGAGTCTGCAGCTCCTCAGGGAGAAACTTCAGAGCAGAAGCAAACTTTTAAGTTTAGCCTTTGGCTTTTCTCAGCCTCAATCTTCCCCCAGTGCTTGAGAGAATATTTAAATGTCTCAAAATGGAAAGCAGAACTGAGAGCTTTAGTTTCACATTTGTCCAGTTTGAAATCAAATACTGCATAGTGACATGGATAAGCATTTGCCATGAACACGGTTTTCAGTAACAACAACAAAACCCCAACAAAGCAGAAGAATGAAATGCACTTTGGAAGTTTCCTCAAAAATTTCCTGAGGCCCAGTGCTCCAGTTGGGTCTCCCTCATGCTGTAGAAGCAGAAAAAACAAACACACACCATAACCCCCCCATATAAATCAGTAAATTAGTAACTGGGAGTACTGACTCTGCTTCGTTCCACACTCCCAGTAAGAAACCTGTGATCGGCAGTGCAGAGAAGCAACAGAATTAGAAAATCACTTAGAAATTCAGCAATGTTAGTTAATGTAACTAAAAGCTGAAATGGCCTTTTAAGGACTTGGCATCACCCAAGATTGAAGACAAAGGACCATTTCAGATTTAACTTACGGATTGCAACTTTTGAGTGGACAAGCACGAGGGCACTATCCATCAAATGAGTATGAAAAATGTGTCATTCTTGGAGTAATTTGTTAGTTTAAAACTAATAAATCTTTGCTAGTGGCTGTTCACAGCCTTACCATGTAAGTATAGAGCAGTTCTGCTCATTTCTGTAAAAGTTCAGAACTCTTTCATGAAAAGACAGCCCCAAAACAAGCAACCTGGGAGCTATGCAGATTTAGAAAGCTTAAATTGCTTACCTTTCTGGGTTTTTGATCTCTTCTGTTACATAATTGAGGGTATCCCAACCAGAGTAGGAGAACAAGGCAGAATACAGTGCAAGGGAAATGTCTCCAATATCAAAAGAGGATCCCTCAAAAGAGTTCTCAAAGTGTGATGAATGCCCTGTGCGTGGAAGAGATGCAATGAAGTCCAGGATAATAAAATACAGCAAGTAATTTATTTATTTATTTTTTTAATTTGGCACACAATTACAAACAAAAATTCAGAAGCCCCAATTCCTTTGAAGCTGCTTGTTAAGCCCTCTTCCCAACTGACCTCCGTGCTTCAGCTATGAGAATAAGCATGACATTTACACTGCTAAAAAATATTCACCTTGTGTGATACTGTTCTATAATTAAACACCTTTGTCCACAATAGTATAAAAAATTCAGGAACATTAAGTTCAGACTCTGCTACAAACAACTGGCAATGACAGTACTCAGGCTAAGGCTATTTTTCATAACATAAATAACCCACTCTATCCTTCTATATTCTTTTGAATTTTCAATTATTTAACCTATGCAGAAAACACGGATTATAGCTGATGTTAGATAACTATGACAAAAAAAACTACCAACTTAAATGGATGTTTCAGTTTTAGCTATTAAAAATAGAAAACTGAAAACAATTAACATAACATAAAATATTGTTCCTTGAGATAAAATTTTCCCAAGCTATGAAAAATAGTGTATGTTTTTTACACCAGTATTTCTGGGAACTTGTGCCATGTTTTGACTTTAAGCAACTCAAGACAAGCTCATCAATGGCAGTTGTATATATTCAGACTTTTTTACATATATAGACACACAAAGACAAAACCACCCAGTAAAGAAAGGCGAGTTACTGTGTAACTCCCAAACATGCCTGGTACTACGCATCCTACAATGTTTAGACTTCATCAAAACTGGCCAGGCAAATATTTCAGGCCTCTAAAATTATCTTTACTTATTTCTCCTCCCTATTTTTTATCCTAGTCAGACATTGCCAGACATGGCCTTGGCAGAAACGTTGGCAAAGTAGCTGCTGAGTAAGAAACAGAAGGGAGATGAGGTGAAGGAATTTATAAGGGGAGGAGTATCTGCAAAACAAGGGGTGGGCAGATGTGCTAAGGATTAAACACTCCACCATGGTGCTCACACTGCATATTCTTGTTCCATTCACAATAATCACCTTGTTAGAGCAAAGGACACAAATTGCCAGGGAATGACCTTAACAGCAGCTTTAACATCAGGGAAATTTTTTTAACCTAACATACCAATAAATTCTCTCCAAAGGAAGGGCTGAGAACAAAATTAAGTTCAGAATTTCTCTAACTTGAAGGCATTATGCCTGACACAGAGGTAAATAACAATTAAAAAAAATTACAAAGTTACACAAAATTAATTTTGTAAAAAAAAAAATAAAAAAATTCAGTCCATCTCATGGTAAAGAAGTGTGTTCCTTACAGAAATGTACAGCTTTCTCTGCTCTCATCAGATTTTGCTAGCTCTGTATTTTGCTGTTTTCATTTCCTTTATTATTCCCTACTTGCAGGCTGTAAATTGCACAACATTGCTGAGCAATCAGTTACCTTCTTTTACCCCGTTCAAAGTCAACTGAGATAGGATAGCTTCTCATGATATAATATCATGACAATGCTCAACATTGGTATTACTGGTGTTTTCAAAGTAGCTGTATTACACGTGTACTGAGGCACATAGAGGATTTTTCAGTCTTTAGACCAGTTACTCAGTTTACCTGATAAATACAAACCTTTGCTTTAATTTTATAATCTTACCCTGGCATATTTTAACAAGTCCAGTTGTAATGATGACAATAAGAGCAATAACTTTAGCGTATGTAAATATATCCTGCACTCGTGTTCCCCATTTAACGTAGGCACAATTAATAAATGTTAGAAGACCTAGGGGGAGGGAAAAAAGAAAAAAAAAGAAAAACTATTTGAACAATAATTAGTTAAATTCATTTTTCAAAGATTTTAAATTATACTCTAAATATGCACTTACCTGTTGCACTAATACTTCGGTTAAACTAAGCAAAATACAGTGGTCCTGGAAATACACTGGTTTAAACAATACAGTAGGAAACAGATGTTCTAAACATAGTTTCAAAAGATGGAAGTAAAGACCTTCCCCTTCTCCAATTCCATGCCCATTTTCCTAACATTACCCCTCATCAGCTGCACTCTGCCACTATCCTGAAGCTAAAGAAACCATTACTGAAATAATTAATTTCAGTGTATCAATATTGTTCTGATAAATGAAAGCTTAGCTAAAAATTCCTTTTGGCAAACATGTTAAAATTGTGTTTGAAAAGTTTTTTTTATCCTTCCTTGTTAGGCTGAGGATGAGTTCAATAGCCATGTAGCATCTACAATACTGAATATGGTCACCGGCCACCCAAGGCTCTTTTCCAGGTGTATTAAACTGTATTATTAAGTGAGGTTAGAACAGATCTGACCAACTAACATCTGGTTTACAGCTAATGCAACATTAATCTGGATTTTTAAGAACTGGTAGTAAGTAATGAATATTCTGAGTGTATTTCTCCCTCTATCTCAAAATAAATCAGTGTTGGACCTATTTCACAAGATTGTAATGGAACTTGAAATGAGACTTTCAGATTTCACAAATATTTTAGTAACAGTGGCTGACTAAACTTACTCATATGATCAACTTCCCCAACAAACACTTTTCAAGCTATCATTTAAAATACACTGTTCTCATGGCTCTCAACCTTTTGCTTTTGCATTTATTACCTTTTGCTCAAGTGGCCTGAACCCAAATACTTAATAGGATTCAGTATCTTTGGTATTCTCTATTGAACAAAACACTAATTCAGTGCATATTTTTCTTATCCAGATTATCACTACACTATTGATTCCAACCCAGAAATGTAAACATTCCCACCACATCTATTTTTTTTCTCTAGCTAGTAAAAAAGTGGTTATATTCTACTGTACTTTTTATCTCCAAACAATTTTCCTGTACTATGTATTTTCAATATGCATATAAATAAAAAATAAACTTGATTGTTTAAGGAGTAAGGTAGTACCAAATCTAAGTTAATGAAAAGATTTTTTTTTTCCTTCCCATAACCCAAGAATAATGTGATACTATTAAGATAAAAATGTACTTAGCACAGTTAACAAATAGAAAAGGTATAATTTTTAAAGAGATAACAACAGAAAGGTAATGATCTCCAAAGCCTGGCACTAGCATATACTGTGCCTGGCCAAGTGGAATAGCTGAAGGAGATTCCACTGAGCTTGGCAAGGGGAGAGGAAAAAAACAGTTGTATCAGATTTCAAAAGTCAGGATTGATGCAGCTCCCAAAGAGCCCGCAGGAAAAAAACAACTCTGCCTGGGCTCTGCTCTTCAGTATTAATGATCAGTATTATCTACAAAGTATTTGCTCATGGGGTTTATTTTGGCCATTTTTTTTAAGCAACTTTCATTGGGAGCAATTATTACTAGCTCCTTATTTTAGAGAGCTTGGGCTTGGCGTCTGCTTCAGATAAAATGCTACTCTGTCTCCAGTATTGAAAAAAAAAAAAAAAAAAGGAAAGATAATCAAGAGTTTGAATAAGCCACATGCCCTCCCTCTTGCTTTTACTAAAATTAGTCTCTCATGTTTTCTTCAACTTAATTGTTTAGCCACTTAAAGTTCCAGAGAACTGTCAAGTTTAGTTCCACCCTCATTGCCAAAATGTTTGACAAAATAATGCTGTGTAACTCTTAAGACCAACCTCCCACTAGATGTAGTATTGTTATTATTACAGTTAAAAAAAGAAACCACAAAGAGCAAAGAGAAGCCCTCACAAGAAACCCAGCCACTCTCACATACAATCTGTACCTAACCAATGGTCAGACCTCCAGTCTCAGCAGCTTCATTAATAAGGTATTAATCATACCCTGGGCTGAGAATCTGATGCACAACGTCAGCCCTGCCAGGCCAGGGAAAAGCGTAGGCTTTCACAGGAACACCTAAACGAAGCTGCAGAGCCTCAGCACGGACACCTACAGCAGTGCACAATAAGAATTTAAACCATAAAATGGATCATTAAAGCAAGTTGTGCCACCATGAGAGTGATCTTGCTTTCACATATCCTCACCAAAAAAAAAAAAAAAAGTGCTAAATCCCCTCTCTTAGCAGTCTGCGTAGAGGACATCACATTGTCTTTCTCTATCTACTATATAATAATTTTAATTGAATCATTTTATCTTAATCTCTTGTTTTTTTGATAAACTGTTGTGGTTTTTTTTAAGGACTAACTCCCCTCAGATGTGAGATACCTTAAATGGAAGGGCAGATTCCCCCACACTCCTGAATCTCTGCCAGGATCCCTCCGGATGGTATCTGTTTAAGCAATGTGAACATGACATTATGGGTCCTTAATTTCTTTCCTGAACTTGTCACAAAAAAAAATGTGGACACACATTTGGAAGGGAGGAAGGACACGGAGGGGAGAAATCTGAGTAATCTGATAGATGTTTTGGAGGAAGTTTGTGATTATTCTTCCCACTACCTAGACCAGCACATTAGCTATTTTCTAACAGTAACAAATTAACTTACAAAAATGGAAGGGGAAACTGTAAAGTTCACAACTACTTAGAAGGGCCCAATATTTGAAGCACACACTACTGCTGTGTCTTTCCCCTCTTACAGTCCTACACAGACAACTGGAACATAAGGAACTTTAGAGCTATTTCAACAGACTCTCTGTTGCCTCAAAAAGGAAACAACTAGGAACAGCAGATCTCCTCCCTGTAGCATAGCATCAGCAGTTAAAAAGCCCAAGTTCTGCAATAGCTTTACAATAAAAGCTTGACATCGCTAGGCATGGCAGGATCCACAGCACATGGCGACTGACCAGTACAGGACAACGGGCTGCCATACAGATTTCCTGAAATAGATTTTCCACTGTTTACTGGATAGGTAAAATATGTATATAAACACTTTTAATGGGAAATAACAAATATTAAACATGACACACAGAGTACAACCATACAGTTTCATTCTCTTGATGGAGGCGAGCAGTCCTGATTTGAAGCACGTGGATGGTTGTTGCTCTATAGTGAGTAACAGCGCTGGCGACCTGATTACAGATATCTCAGTGGTTTATGTGCACACGGAATTTCCACTTTCAAAACAGCTTTACAAGAGGTACTGTTGTACTGACGTTACAGTTAATCACAAGCATAAAGAATAATCTTGAATTAATAATTTTTTAAAGCCTTATCAAAGTAATTACTTAAGCACGTCTACATTGAGATACTATTGTAAAATAAATTACACCAGAATTTATAGCATAAGAGCAATTTTACAACTCTTTGACCACACCAAGAGTGACTTGAGGTTTGACTTAATGTACCTCTCTAAAGGAAAACATCTTCCCACAAGTTATTCATGACCTGAAAATTGTTCTTTTCCCCACTGTAACTCAAACCACTGCAGATTCAATATGCAACAACTCTGGGACATTGTAGGATTTGTTTTAATAAAACTTAAGTCTGAATAAAAAAAAAAAACAAAACACCATAATAAATTTCAAGAAATACTTACATTCACAAGCAGCTGCTATGAGACGGCAAGCCACATACGGAGGGTCACAAGAGGGGAAGAAGGGCTGAACTATGTAGTTAGCAAAGGTGATGGCAATAATCGCCTGACTAGTTGGCTCAACAATTAGGAGTGAGGTCCATAGACGAATAAAAGCAATGAAGCTCCCAAAAGACTCCAAGATATATGCGTAGCTGGCTCCAGATTTGGTAATAGTGGTTCCAAGTTCAGCATAGCAGAGAGCTCCGAAGACTGAAAAAATCCCTCCGATTGCCCAAATTATCAGAGACAATCCATAAGATTTACTGTAGATGAGAACTCCTTTGGGAGAGACAAAGATACCTGAACCAATCATGTTGCCTACTATAAGGCTTATTCCATTTATCAAAGATATTTCTTTCTTCAGTTGCATTGTGTTTTGGTTTCCATCCTTCATATCACAGCTGTCACTTGGATCTGTCCTGTCTGATTTACTGACGGGGCTGTATTCAGCCAGTGAACTATGCGACTTCATACAATCAGTCCTTTCTCCCATTGTGGAAAGACTGAACTGTCCACGACTCCAAATCACAATCTAAAACGAAATACAGACAACTGAAATCATTATAAAACTTTTTATCCCAGAGCTTCCTTGCCAAATCTTCTTACCACCACGCTATGATTTACAAATGTAAATCGATAAATTCCCTTTTGTTGCTTTATATGTTTTCTTACACAAATTCATGCATAGTTAAAATCAAGAGGAAAAACCAACACACACAGAACAAAATTCCAAAATAACAATCTCAGGAAGGAACTTCTACCTTTAGGAAAACAAAACAAACCCAAACAAACCAACCACCAAAACTCATCCACAAACAACCAAAACCAAAAATCCACAGGACGGACTGAATGAAGGGATTCCAATGTTGAAAATGAAAAAAAAAGAACACAAAAAGCAAAGTGGAGTGATATAGAAAAGCAAGAACTGTAAGATCAAGCTGGAAGTTCTAAGGATGAACAAATATTTACTGCAATACTAAAAAAAATAATAATATATTGTATATATTAAGTATTATATATTAATATATAACTTATACGTGTAGGTATATATAAGTGATGCAGTAACAGGGTTGCACGTTATTGATGCAGCATGGGCTCTTGATAAGGGCAATATGAAGAGATACTTCCAGAATCCCCTGGATCCAGCCCTTGCCTTTTAACTGATAATACAGTTCACTCCCTACCCAAAACTGTTCCTGGTTCCAACCTCCTCATTTCTTGGAGATAGTTACCTAAGAGTGAAGGCTGTACATGAGAAAACCCACAGTTGTTTCAATTCAAATTCCTCTATTAGCAACTGTATTTAACAGTACCTAAGAACACAGACACGAAATAAACTTTTCCCTCTCCTTCAGTGTTGACCATTTGGAAGAGAGCCACCTTCTTCTCCAGTCTCTGGGAAATTCTCCCATGCCTTCCAAAAGCAAGTTACTGCTAGTAACATTTATTAGAACAATAATATACTGGTAATTAGCAGTGATTCTGAATAAGGCCCATTTTATATAAGTTCAAGTAAGACATAATCTATTCAGCAAAGGGTGTTTTATGGAAAACAGCTTCAGTTGTAACTATATCTTTGATTTCTAGATTATCAGCTGCATAAAGAGTAGGCTCTACATAATTACCAGAATGCACTACTGGTCAGTTGCCCTGCCCTTCATTAAACCCTCAGAATATACTTCAGCCATTTACTATGGAATGGAAAATTTAGTCTGGGTCAATTGGAATAAAGCAGCTGATCTAGCTGGGTGCAGGTTGTGAAGTTTTTGTGCTTTTTTTGGGGGGGTAATGATAATTTTAGAAGATGTTTTATTTTTCCAACAGTAAACTTGGAAACTAAGAAAACACAAACCCCGAGTATGGGGATTTTGAAAGATCTGTATGGAATCACCCAAGCCACATAGACATCTATCCATCCAGTGACATACAAACATACCAGGTTTTGCTCATACGGTTAGAGGCACACCTTTCTGCAAGGAAAACTTAATCACACTCTTCCTTTACTATAAAGCCAACATCTGGATGCTACAGTACAGAAATTCTGACCTGACATCCTGAACTAGAATAGCTTTAAAGATGTGAAAACAATAAAGATCGTTTTCCATTAATTAAAGAAGTAACCTCTACTGAAATGGAAAATAAATCATTTACTGGAACACATATCATTCATCTCCAACTCATGAATCTTCTAGTTTTTTCCACATTAAAATAGAGACTGTGTTGTTTTAAATAACACAAAATGAATTCTTCAATCTATTTAGTCAGATGCCTTCTGATTTATTTCCCCTTCACTATTTCAAAGAAATGCTTTAAAGATGCCAAATTGCTAAATTACTAGATATGTACTTTCTCCGTGAGTCAACATCTTAGCTAGTGTCATACATACATCACAAGCCATCGAATTTCACACTTCTAATTAGATGAAAAACTTTCAGCCTTCCACAAACGAAACAGCTATTTCAGAACTCAAACGCTGGAGCATTATGAGACATCTCCAAACAAATTAAACTAATTCGGAGAGAGGGATCCACGCAGTTTCTACAGATGAGTGTATCTAAAGCTGCAAAGGGAAATGAAAGAATTCATCTCACCAGTTGTTACCATTTCTCTTGTTTCTTTACTCTTCCTCTATCTTGTGTCAAATTCTTTTGCAACCACATACTGGCTGCTTTGCTGTTACTGGTGTAGTAAAGTCTTCAAAAAGACATGTGGCCTATGAGCTTGTAAGATTATTTTGTTTAATTCAGAATAGAAAGTTCAGCTATTACTGTGTAAATTAATATAAATTATTATCATAACCAATTGCAAATATAGTGCAATTATCAGAAAACATAAATATGTAAACCAGCAGGACAAATAATCAAAGCAGATGCCTTCATGACTAATTTGATCCTAAGAAGGAGATTTAAACACTTGTGACCCATAAAAATGATATTCAAGTCCAAACTGAGTCTTTTAATTTCTATTTTGATTCAGACTCTGTTTGCAAATGTACTTCAGAAGGCAAATCACTCTGAACAAATGTCAGCGGAAAAAATAAGAATACTACAGCTATTCTTATGACATTCAACCACCAGTTTGAAAATATGCTGTGATCATTCTCAGTCCTCCCAGCTAAAGGATAAAACTGAGTAATACGATAAGAACTGATGGATGTAAAATATAATTTGGGTGATAACTGTACACCTTTATGATTTCTTACTCCACATATCCTAATCACCATTCCAAATTCTTCCTGGAACAGCTTTCAAAGTACAACTTGCTCAGAAGCATAAACATCGCTTTGATTACGCAGGCATTTTGATGATTTGATTTGATTCAAATCAATTGAATCATTCAAATCAAATTAAATCTGATGTGTTCACACACAGGCAGTTTTGCACTAGGAGTCACTGTGATTTACCTCATGGTCTGAAGTTCAGAGGTACATTTAATCACCTGTAACTACAGACTCTGTTACTGTTAAAGTGCTTGCACCTCACTTCACAGCATGTGACTGCACTTCTATATGACTCTGTTATTGATGACCTTGACTGTTTCTCACCCTGCTCTACCCAGGAAAGAACAACCACAGTATCTCTCAACCTAGTTTATTTCGTCCCCCAACACTCTTTTTTCCTCTCTGAGTTTGCTTGTGTTATTCTCAACTTCAGGTTATCTGCTGACAACCAGATTTGCATGGTGTGTGTGCAACAGTTCACTCAAGATCTAGCACTTTATTCCCCTTTCTAATTTTGTTTGGTTTATATCCTTAAAACCTTCCAAGGCAGGAATTGCTTATTTGCCCGAGTTGTGTGTCTTATTACACCACCTCTATGACAAACAAAACTATTGGCAGGTTTTTTCCTATGAGCACTTCACTTAATCTTAACTGGAGCTAAACTCAACAGCTTTGACCAACTCAAAAAAAAAAAAACAAAAAAAAACCAACCACAAAAAAAAAATCAAACCAAAAAAAAAAAAAAAAAAAAAAGAAGAGAGAGAATAGGGAGAACAGAGATTAGAAAAAAACTGAAGCTATGTCCAGATTAATAATATAGAGAAAAATAAACTAACACAATGTGTTTCTGTCACAAGAACATTACCCCTGCAGAAACAGAAGGCCATCTCAGAAGAGAAGAACCAGAGAGGAATAGTATACACTTTGTAACATACAACAATCCTGTAATGGTGCAGCTAAACCCACTGTTAGAACAGCTGTAATGCTGCCAAAGCCTTGCCACGGGACTGCTATGGCTAATGCAGGCTTATGCCTTCCCATAAGCTAACACATGGATTTCCTCATTGCTCACCCTTGTGCAATACAAAGTCTTAAACTCTTTTTTTTTTTTTTTTTTGCTGATCATTGCAGCTCTGAGGAATCTTTCTGCTGATATGTATAAGATTTCATTTTACTTAAATGACACTGCTGTTGATATAGACAGCTTTGATATGAAACCAGGCAGGGTGACCTGAAACTAGGATCACTGCATTGTCTCACCAAAAATCAGGCCTGATAAGGACTCACACTTTGGCCATGTACCAAAGGAGCTAAAGGAGGTTAATGTGCAGTTAGTAAAGCATTCACACCCACCTTACAGGGTGACCCTCCTTTAAGAGGGGGGACAGAGGAACCATGGGCCAACATCTCCTGTCTCCCACTAAACAGTACAACTGCTGACCTCTCATTTGTTCAACTTGGGGTGAACTTGCAAGGGGTTTAATGACCAATATGATGTACCACACTGCTAAAAGCTTACTATGTTTTGCTGTACTCTCATCAATACCATCTCAGCAAGGACTTCCAGTGTTCCCGTCTCTATTTTCCATAGTTCTCTTGCTAAAAGAGCTGCCTTAGTGCAGTCTTTATATACATACTTTGACTATTCACATATACCAAAACAACTCCTATTTTTGAACACACTGATTGGCCCTTTGGGTAAAAGTCAAGATTACCCTACACAGGCAAACAGCATGAAAATCTTCAGGGAGTTATGCATCAACAGAGCAAAGGTTGTAAATCCCAGAACTGCCTATTCCTTACAATGTATATATTTAGGCACCTCACAGTCTGAACATTTAAGTGGGAAAAGCTTAGAGTTCGTCTAGTATGTGTTTTTGTTTCTGGGGAGAGAAAAATCACTACCCTGCCATACATACAGTTAGCAGACAGGAAGCCCTTGCAACAAAAACAATTCCCAGTGTAAAGACCTAATCTGTTTGACGAAGTCTTTGGCGCTCACATACACAAACACACCATCCCCTCCTCACATCCACAAACACACCATCTTCAGTGCTATAAAAAAAAGCATAAACCCTTGATCAAACAGACTTGCTTGTAACATCCATTTTTAAGAACAGGACAAGGTGTGTTTATCATGTAAAAAGGGATGAAAGAGAAGTTGCTATGTCAATTATTCACTTGATAGTGTACTTGATAGTGATGGCAGCAAGTCCTATACACACCCGTAACACAGCTGCACAAGAGATGTTCAGCAAATCCAGATACTATCCATGAGTTCAGACAAATCCTGAAAATTATGAACAGTAAATAAGAGAAAGGCCTATAAGCATCTAACAAACAGATATTCAGTCACAACGTCTCAGAAACTGTTCAAAAATTCCTTAAAGTACCAGTAATATTAACCTAGATTTTAAACCAAGACACTTTGAAGTAAGGAACTGTGCTAGCTACAAGTGGAAAATAACATGCCACTATATCATTCACACTTCTAATTTATTTTTATATTCACAAGGGAGAAAATAGAAGCGAGCTCATAACAAGGGTCTTTGTGGTAGACTCAATTTAGACAGAAGTGAGGTTAGGAGTGTACAAGGCAGCTACAATGAGAGGAACACATGGTGAAATTTATACAATAAGACCCGGGTAAGGACAGAAGGGACAATGATAGAGCTTGTTAAAATAGTTTATCTTATTTTTTTTTATGTTACCACACCTCTCAAAGAGTGGAAAACTAATGTCAGGAGACACATGCTTACCTACAAATCTATACCCATGTGTATTCTTTAGCTATAACTTAAAGACATGCCTAATCAGAATGTATTTAATAGCTGTCACTTAAAAAACACATACTCAAAATCACTACCAAATGCTAATAAGCAAAGAAATGCTCCTGGTCCCCGAGACAGGTAGTTAGAGCAGTTAAATTACATGCACCCGCCACTAAAATACATCCTCTTATAAACCAACCTGAGCACCTACCCTCCTCATACCTGCCTGCCGCTAAACTAAATAACACACGTGGCTCCAGAAAACCACCGTCCGTCAGTCCGGTCGGGATAGGCACGACAATGAGCTGTCGCCGTCGGGAACAGCGGGAGGAGACCAACCCTCAGGGTCCCGCCGTTGCGCCGCGTCGGGGGAATCTGGGGTCATTTTGCCCCTCGGTAGCTGCTCCTCCCTCCCCAAGCGGTGCTTACCCGGCTCTCCTTGTAACATAAGGGAGGTTCGGACACACTTCAAGCCTCCTGGACAGCCCCGGGAGGGAAGCGGCTGCCCCGAGACCCGGGGCTGAGGCACACGCGGGGGCAGCCCCTTCCCTCCCGGGGCTGTCAAGTCTGAGGCACCCGCAGATGCTGCCTCTGAGGCACCCTTGAAACATTTACATAAATACACAGCATTTGTCGCGCTGCCACCCCGCACACCTTGCAGCCGGCCCAGGCCGCCGAGCCCGCCAGCCCCCCGGGTGCAGACAGGGGAAGCGACGGCGTGGAGAAAACGCCGGAACCTCCGCGTACAGCGT
>JANHFX010019613.1:9830-23886 GCA_027560015.1 Chloroceryle amazona
CTGGTGTAGGAGATCCTGCTCTGGCAGGGGGTTGGACTGGATGATCTTTCCAGGTCCCTTCCAGCCCTTAACATTCTATGATTCTGTGATTCTATGATTTTAAAGTTTGGGGTTTTTTTTAAATACGACTGAAAAAAACCAAGTACAGATGACTTCTTAAACTGCTTTAAAGTGAACCTTTAATGTAGAAAAAAAAATGCACAGAAGGGAAGCTTTCTGGCTGCTTATGTGTGTGGTGTAAGAGCATAATCATCAGATGTTTTTCTGAGCAGCTGGCTGGGGTGCTTTAAGAAGTGACTGGCTACTTGTTATTCTAACCATGAGATGCAGGGTTTGTGTCTGTGTTCCCAGTTTACATTAGTCAGCAAACTCAAGTTTTTATCCCTGCAAAACTTCCCTTGCTCTCCTTTTGTGTTGCCGATGGGTTTATCTTGGATGCATCCCCATAGAAGGTGAGTTTAGCCACTGCCAGGGTTTGTTAATCTGAAAATTGTTCCTGTTCTTTCAACTTTGCCTTTTTTGCCTCTGTTCCAGTGGTCTGAGAAGCCATGTGTTCCTCACCTCCTGCAAAGGGACAGCTACTATGTCTACTCGCAGCAGGAGCTCAAGGAAAAACTCTACCAAGAAATTATCTCCTTCTTTGACAGAGGCAAAGTGAGTGTCTCTGCAGTGTCCTCGCAGTCTGTTGGTGAATGCTTGGCTTGGTGACTGGAACTGGCTGAAGTTGGCTTCAAGGGTAAAACCAGATGTGATTCCAGCTTAGGTCTGGTTTTTCGTGGGGACTGCAGCACTGGCATGAGCAGAGCGTGTCTTGGTCCTTCTATTTCCTTCTTAGTCAGAACTTATTAAAGACACTGGACTGGTGAGGCAGCTATAGGTATTTTCCTTTCCTATGCTGGGGAATGGCTTTCAGTGGTTTTTTTCTGTTGCAGTAGCTATGGCTTGTCTGGCTGATACTGAACTTGGGGTAGATGGTTCCACCAGGACTAAATGAGACAAACCCAAGGAAGCCTGGTGCAAGGGCCTCTGGTTTATGCAGGGGCTTTTTATTCTAGCAATAGAAACCTCACTTGGTAAATCACTTTTCGGATACACAAATCAAAAGAGCTGGGTGACTGTAATAATTAGGGCCAAAAATGTACAGCATGGAGGTGAAGGGAAAGTTGGCAGAGCATTAAAGTACTGCCTGAATGAAAATCAGCTGAATGTTTTGTTTACCTATCTGTGGGAATGAGTGCTTTTAACTCAGTCTTTTATTTTGCTTGTGCTCTTCTTCCCCCACCTGCCTCCCTTCAACCTCCACGGAGATGTGGGAAAAAGCCATTCAACTGAGCAAAGAGTTGGCTGACATGTATGAAAACAAGGTCTTTGATTATGATGGACTTAGTAATCTCCTGGTAAGAATTTTTTTTTTCTTTTCCTTCATTTTCAGCAGGCAGCTGACTGCTTAAATTCATGTGGTTGAGCAGGATAAGCCCAAAATGCATTTACCTTAGAGATGAACAAAGCAACGTAACCCCTATGCTTTTGTAAAGCTTAATATTAGAAGAATGTTTTCATAATGTCTTTAAAGTGTGGGGCTTTTGACCTTGTAATTAGCATGACAATATCATCTGCAGATGTTTGGCATTCTTGGTGTTAATAAAGTAAGGCAACATTTGCATGGTGTATTTTCAGGCCCCATAAATCTCATCACCTTGTGGTAAAGCTGCAGTGTATGAACACAGAGCTATAGAATCATCTGGGTTCTGAATTATGCTCTTCAGTGGTTAAAGATGTAACCAGATGGTCTTTATGTTCTTTCGTATGAGAATCATCTGCCCAGTTTTATTTCTGCCAGTTCCCTGACATTTTTCACCATTCGTGTCTGCTCCATTTCAGAACATATTTCAGTTTAATTCGTGTTGCAGTAGTTAAGGATTTCGAGCATCCTCCCGAAATCCTAAAACACATGGCAATGTTCTCACATCTGCAAACCAGGAAATGAAGTTGATTCTGGCTGAGGCAAACCAAATATTTAACCAAGTAAATGGATAAATAGGAGATACAGTGTCAAAAAAAAAAAGAAACCCAAACCCAAAGTGTAAAAAGAATTCTGTAGGGGAGAACTAATGGATCAGGAATTGTCACTGGGATCGTGAGCTGCAGTCTGGCAGCGTCCTCGAATACCCCAAAGTGAAAATGCTGATGACTTTTTCTTTCCAGAAAAAAAGAGCTACATTTTATGAGAATATTATGAAGGCAATGAGACCCCAACCAGAGTACTTTGCTGTTGGATACTATGGCCAGAGTTTCCCTTCTTTTCTCCGGGTAAGAATTCTTCAGCACTCAAGTTCTGGAGTGGTGGGTACCTTAAAAGCCACAGCTTCTGAAGACAATCCAGATGCCAAACTCCTTTTCCTGTGAACAACACTGAGAGAGCTAAATCCTTTTAAGTATTTCAGAGGTTAAAGAGAGACAAGTAAAGAGACCAGATTTTTTGTGTTACCAGCTTTGTCAGAGTGTTGCAATAGGATTTCTTAGGTAACTGATACATTTTTCTGTGGACTTAAGCAGAATCTACCTTTTGGATTTGAGCACTCTACACTTCCTCAGAAAAATGATTAGAAAATATTTAGCTTGTGAAGAATTTATCCCATTGCCCAAATCAACCTACTTTCCAGGACATGGATCATTTCAGTGCTCCAGCATGTGAGTCTGTCCCACACAGAAGAATTAAAATGCAAAGATGCTTCCTGCCCAAGGTTGCTGCTAAGCTTTGCTGGCTCTGTGCTAGCTATAATACAAGAAGCTGGCCAAAGTGAGTCAGATGGGCAGGGTGCAGCACACTAGAAAATATCCCTAATTATTATTTAATATTGAGGGACATTTACATTTTCAGGCTGGAGTTGTTTGAAGTTGCTGGCCTTAAATGAAAGCCAAGCTTAATAAAAAAGAAAAATATTAACTTAGAACTGTGTACCTGGATGGCATGGAAGCCTTTCACCTGCAGGTGATGTTTTTGCATCCAGCCCTTCCAGAAACCACCACTGCTTGGTGGAAAAATAATTGGCCAGGGTCTGTTGTTGGTGCCAACCTGACGTAGGTGGCCGTGCTGTTAATGGTAGCTGAGGAGAGTCAGGAATGGAACGGGGGTAAAACTCCTGTCTTAGTGCACAGGGAGATCCCTCAGGTAACTCGTCCCCAAGCGCTCCGGTGGGGAGCGTGCAGGTCCCTGCATTGAGGAACATTTCAACACAGGTTCTCTTGGGTAGAATCAGTTCCCTGACTGAGTTTTCATGTGCTGAGCATTGAGCTCTGGGAGCGCTAGAGACCTTGAAGGTGGCCAGTAACACTTGTATGTGGAGCAGGGAGTTTTCCAGGTAAATAGCAGGTTGTCGTTGCAGGGCTCCCGAGAGTTGCTGTGTTCTCACTCCAGCCTCTGTTTCTTCTCTCACATGTTCTGTCAGCTCAGCTGGGGGGCAACCCTTTGTCTGAACTACACCTCTGAGACTACTCAGCGTATGTTTGGAAAGCTCTTTCTCGTGGCTTTGTTCAGTGTTAATTCTCTTTTTCTTCTGCTGCCCACAGAATAAAATTTTCATCTACCGTGGCAAAGAGTATGAACGCAGGGAGGACTTCAACCTGAAGCTCTTGACGCAGTTCCCAAGTGCTGAGAAGATGACCAGCACAGCTCCTCCAGGAGAGGAGATCAAATCTTCTCCTAAACAGTGTATCTTTTTTGGTTCTAACATGTCTTGGATGTGCCAAAACCTTTCGTAGAATAACAGAATTGGTAAACGATGGTGATAAGTGAGGAACTCACTGCTCGGGGGGGACTTTGAAGGCAGGAACTGGGCATGACATTAAGATTATCCATGCTTGCAATGGTCAGCTTACGCATACTGAAGAAGAGAGTCATCTTGATATTGTCAGAGTGAATGGAGTTGCTGTTAGGATGAAACAGATTGCAGGGCAGGATTTCTTGGGCCACCTTCTCAGGTGGGTGGTGCTGCCAGCGCAGTACAGGTGTCATCCCCTCTGGTGTTTCCAGGTGAAAGAGGTAAAATGTAGAGAAAAAAATCCCCAAGTGACAGGGCTTCTAGCCTGTCTTCTAGAGGCCTGAGTTACCCAGGCCAGACAAGAGAATCTGGTGGTCCATTTTGGCCTTAAAAGTCTGTGTACAAAGGCAGGGCTCGAGCAGTGATACCAGATGCTTCCCTTGCAATGAGCCTGCCAAGCACTAAATCCACATAGGAAATTAAAATTCATTCAAGACCCAACTTGGTATCGAAAATGCCTCTTCTATTGCTGCTTTGTTTCAGCTACTTCCTTTGCATCTGTTTGTGTTTGTTCTGAAGGTTTTGGCTCGAGATGAACCTGAGCTGCAAAATTTGGATCCAGATCTGAACTCTTCCCAAAAGTTTGGGGGTGTTTGGTTCCGGGTCTTTGGCATAGCCCCGTTATAAAGGGGAGCAGCTGCATAGCTTGGATGTGGTACAGGTTCTTCTCGGACTCTTGCAAACACCTTCTGAAAAGATGAGGAGTTTGAGTGCCCAAATCACTGTTGTGTTAGGCAGGGGTTGATGGTTCTGTAGTTTGTTTTAATTTTGTGCTTTTTTTAACCTCCTTTGTCTCGTGTTCTTTTTGTACTTTTGCTTAGAGTCTCTTTCCTTGCTCTTTGATGATAAAATGCCTTGTTCTTCCTTTGGTGGTCTCAAAATAGCCTCCTGGAGATACCAGGTGAGCTGTGTACAGTCTCAGGCCATGCCTACCCACCAAGACGGGCTGTCTTCCCCCAGTTCTGCACTGGAAGCTGTACAGCATGCCTAGCATGGCACGAAGCCCAAGCTAATAAGCTCTCCTGGGAGAAGGAATACATTAGCTTGGGCTCAGTGCTTGATCTAATGTGGCTGCGTGGTTTTGGGTTCAGATTTGGCTGGTATCCAGCTGGCTGCTCGATGCAGGCAGAATGACCTTGCTTTTGCTTTCAAAATACTGTTCAGAACTACTGCCCTGAGTGAGTAAAGGATGTATGGGGTTACCCTACCTACCAGTAAAACATTGCCACTTCGGGTGAATCACAGACACAGTCTATTCCTGGGGCTCAAATTGCTGGTGCTTTCATTTTCCACAGAGGTTTTTACTGTTGTAAAGCCTTCAACACAGTCCTCGAAACAGCGCTCTGGAAGCACAACGTTGTAAGCTGTTGTGCCTGGGGATACTGTTACTGACTTGGCTTTTCACTTCCATCGTGGATCACAAGTACAAAAGCTGAAGATGGAGGAGATATTCACACATTAAAACCAGCGACTTTCGACAGTTGGCTTTATTGATTTAATAGTGGGAGAGAGGGGAGGAGGGGCAGCTTCACTGTCCTGGAAGAGTCTGATAAATAACCGTGGGGTGGGGATAGGGAAGAGGCAGATGCATCCATCACAGCATCTAGTACAGGATCTTGTTTTCCTGTCCCCAAAGTAGAAATCATTAGTAGCCAGGCTTCCCAAGCCTTTCACCAGGGAATTCCAATAGTTGGAAGTATTTGCACAGCCCTTCTTGGGCTTTTAGTTGATGAGTAGAGTACAGACTACAAGAAGCAATGTAATGCCTGTGATTGCTGATGACCTAGTAAGTTATTTTTCTTCAAACATGACAAGAGCACGGGGAATTGTTGAGAAGTCTGACATTTGATGAAAACAGGAAGGGTATTCCTCTCCCTCTCCTCTTTTCCCAAAAGGATTCAAGGTTTTTCATCCTTAACTATAGCTGCTCAGATGTGCAATGCTTTATTGTGAAGCCTGTGATGAACCTGCCATCTAATTATAAAGATAAACCTGTTCCTGAACAGATTTTAAAGTAATTTCTTTGTATTTTTCTCAACTAGCCTAGGTACAAGGCAGAGTGCTTTTCTGTCTTGTGTAAATCTGTTTCACAGTCTAAACTTGTTTGGTTTTGAGAGAAAACAGAAAAGCATTGATGTGAGGAGAATGGGAGGTGAGAAAACCCACCATGTATTCTGCTTCTTTGTAGCTACTACAGAGCGAACGAGGTGCAGCAGTTCACACACTCGCGACCAGTGAGAAAAGGAGAAAAAGATCCAGACAACGAGTTTGCTGTGAGTCCTTTGCTTTAAATGCCACTTGGCTTGGGTGCTTGAGCTCTGAGAAAACTGTTCTATGCCTTTGTTTTGGTGGTGGCATTTGGCACAGCACTGTCACAATTATTTTTTTCCCCTTTGCAATGGAGTTTGGCTATCGAAACGTAGAAGAAACAAAGAGCTGCCCTTCACATTGCGGTCTTTACACCAGTCTCATAATGTCAGGGGGCTCTGTGGCTGCAGTTGTAATGTTCAATCCTTGCTCTAGAGTCTATAAATACTGTGCTGTCCTATGGAGTACGGTTGTGTGTCTGGGAGGTTGTAAATGATGTAGGCACCCTTAAGGAGACCAGCATCTAATCATGAAGGACCTGTTGAAGGATCAGCGGTTCACTTCAGGCAGTGAAGTGATTTGCAGTGGAGAGTCGTGGCACAGCATCTTTCCTTGCTGCCTGCAAGGTGTCCTGCTGCTCATGGGTATTTTTTTCCTTCTCTACCTAGAATATGTGGATAGAAAGGACAACCTACACAACAGCATATTCATTCCCAGGCATCCTCAAGTGGTTTGAAGTCAAACAGATTACAACGGTGAGTTCTGCATATGGGCTGGGTCTCATCCCCCCCAGTCTCTCATGAGGTGGAGTCTTGCAACAGTTAGGACACCTAGTCCTTCACTCTTGGGCATGGCACACAAACACTTCTGCTTCAGATAAAAGCAAATGTCTGTCTTCTTTAATGTCCTTGTCTTTTTACACCATCCTGCAGACAGCTCTGCTCAAGGCAGCAGAGTTCTGTGTTGGGAGAGTGGTTACTTCTGTGACACGCTCCACAGTCAGCAGCCAAGTGTTGCTTCCCCAGGTTAAGGTATAAGATGACTCTTGCATTCATCTCTGATTGGCAAGAGAGCTGGAAGCTATTGGGCTGCCATTCACATGCACGAGGAGTTACTTAACTTCATATTCTGTGGAGGCGAATGAAAGTTTATTGTTTCTTCTTTCCATCAGGAAGAGATCAGCCCCTTGGAGAACGCCATAGAAACGATGGAGCTAACCAATGAGAAAATCAGCAACATTGTCCAACAGCACGTCTGGGACCGGAGTCTTCCTGTGCACCCTCTCTCTATGCTCCTGAACGGGATTGTGGACCCCGCGGTCATGGGGGGATACACTAACTATGAAAAGGTGATCTTCACTGGTATCTGTAGGCCTGGCTGGAAACAGGGGGTTCAAGTTCAGTTTTCAGCTATTGCTCAGACGTGGTGCGTTCTGTAGCTGTATCTGTGCCTTCAGAGCTCAAAGGAGGAGGAAAGAAGAAAAGTGGGAGATTTCTGCCAGAGTGGGAGGTGGAACACTTGCCCCTCTACCCCAGCCCCCCATCTTTAGTGTTTATTTTAGTGCTGTGCATTGCCACAGAGAGAAATGAGCCAGCTCTTTTGGGCTTCATTTGTGGTGCTGATAATAACAAGATCCTGCCTCGTGGGGGCATTGAGGTGCTTGGTCAGCCCAATGAGCAGCTCAAGTAACACGAAAAAGCAAAAGAGCTAGTATTTCTCCCCTGTATTAATATCAAATGGGGAGGCAAGTGAGGATTTCTCTTTCCAGCAGATAATTTTTCTTTGGAGTCTTGCAGCAAAGAGCAGACATTTCAGGGGAAAAAAAAAAAAAAGCAGTATTTCCTTCCCAGGTTTATTCAGCTGACTTCAGTTGAGCAGTGCATGTTGTTGTTTTTTTTTTTCCTTTTTTTTTTTTTGTGGTGTTTAACTTGAGCTGTTTATTCCCAGTGTCTAATGGTGGCATTCCCAGCACAAAATACATTGCTTATTTCCATAAACTGAACGGGTGGTGTTAAAACACATTTAATTCTCCTCAGATGCATTCCAGTCACATGAAATGAAGTGCAAAAGTTAAATGGGAGAGGGTCTAATTTATCTGGGGTCTAACTCTGCTGATTCCAAAAGAGTTGCATTATTTTGCCAGGGCTGAATTTGGCCCTAAATCCTCCCATTTTATGAATTAAGGTTGACATAAAGTTTAGAATTACGAAAGTGGGAAAGCAGTTTAAAACGAGGAAACACAAAGTATCTGTAACCACATCTGGAAATACTCATTTCTGTTTCATATTTTCCTCTTTCAGCTGAAGATCAGTACAGAACATTTGGCTTTTGTGGGCGGCTTAAAACCTTGAGGTTTTTCATTGTAACCAAAAGCCAAAGTCTGCATTTTAAACGTGTGCTTTCTTCTTGCAATAATTAAACACTTTCAAGAAAAACCCACCGGGACCTCCCCACAGTCCTTTCCCAGGCTGACCTCCTCTTGACATCAGCATCGTATCAATAGGCCTGAAACATTTGTACACACGCGGGCCAGTTAATGGAACACAGAGCTAAGGAGGTGCAGAAGTTGACTTAGGTCAGAGATGTGTTTTCAAACCAAGTGGAGGATTATTAGGGATTTTTATCTAATGAATTAAAATTAGGGATTTTTATCTAATTAAAATTAGGGATTTTTATCTATTTTTTATCTAATTAAAAAGTGGTTTTTTTCTGACTGGGCATTGTGAAACATTTCAGTGCAATGCTCTGTAGCACATAATGGGAACTGGCACAATTTTAAGGCATCAGTCCAGGAAAATGGACTCGTGTTCAGCTTCAAACCGATACCAGATCCTGTTTATTAAAGAGAAACACGTACGGAGCGTAGACTGAAGATGCTTTGCTGAATCAAACTGCGAGTCAAAATCTCAGCACAGTCTCTATTTCTACTGAACCTTCTTAACAAGCCCCAGGTGAAAATGTTCTGCTTCAGGGATTAAATCACAGGGCTCGAGGAAATTGCAGCAGGAGATGCCCCGTTCACCTTTCTGCAGCTGAGGTTGTTTGCGTGTTGTTGAGCACTCTAGGTCCCCGAATGAGAAAAATAAAGAGACTTTTTCAAGTGAGAAGTCAAGAGACTGTGTCTGCTACTCGCATTTGAGTAACGTGACCTTGGTTATTCAAATCAAAACTTTTATGAGATGGGAATTGGAATCGAAGAAAACCCTTCTGATGAAGGAACTTTATTTTTTTACATAGTTGTGTTTCACTGTAAAATTGGTTTTCTTTCTTTTTTTAAACAAAAAAAAGCCTCTTTTGTTCCCAGTTCTCAACAAATAGCCATGGATCTTTGTCCCTCAGCTTTGTGTCAGGGAGATAGTAGAATTTGGTTTTAATATGAGGAATAATGGCAATGAATTGCTTTTAAAGTACCGGGATCTTTCTGTAGCATCTTCTCTCTTTGCTTTCAGGCCTTTTTCACAGAGAAGTATCTTCAAGAGCATCCTGAAGATCAAGATAAAATTGAACTGCTTAAGCACCTAATAGCTCTACAGGTATTGTATTGGGAAAGAAGGGGAAGCACTATGTGTGAGTGCAGATGTTTTTCCAGCATCATTTTCTGGAGAGATGCTGCTGCTGAGTGCTTTAGGAAGAATCTGGCTGTGTGTACAGTTGGTTTTTATTTTAAGGGAACTGCTGTATTCTAAAATTGTGGCCTAGGTTGTTCCAGGCACCTTGTGTTGCTCAGAAACATTATTGTGAAATGTTTGCCAACGTGGTGTAAATTTTTTCCCTCGTGAGTGTAACAAAGCATGTTACCTTTTGTGAGATCATCAGACCTCACGTTTTGTCAGCCTGACCATGGAAAGTTGACTATTTTGACCTGCATAGCAATGAAAAATTGCCCTGTTTTCTTGCAGTGCAACTTGCATCCCTGCAGACCAGTTTGCCCATATTTCCACACAACAGCGCCCAATTAAAGCTGCCTCACAATCATAAAGCTTTGGGGGCTAAGAGGTGATGCTCCAAGGGTAACGTGCTGTGTTTTCCAAAGCAGAATATAGAATCTGAGAGAGGAAGAGGGAACCGTAGGGTATAGATGGGGAAAGTGTTTGTGTTGTGTGTGGTGGTTTGATCTTGGCTGGATGCCAGGTGCCCACCAAGCTGCTCTGTCACTTTCCTTCATCTGCCCCCTCTCAGCTGGACCAGGGGGAAGACAATAAGATGAAACTCATGGGTTAAGACAAAGGCAGTTTAATGAAAAGCAAAGCAAGGGTGCTCATGGAAGCAAAAGAAAAGATTTATTCTCCAGCTCCCATCAGCAGGTGCTGCCTGGCCCCTCTCGGGCAGCAGGGTCGCTCTGGAGGACAAGCTGATGCCACCCTTCCCCCACCCACCTTTAGCAAGCTTATGGAGCTCAGCTGATGTCCCATGGTCTGGAACATCCCTTGGGCCAGTTTGGGGCAGCTGTCCCAGTCGTGTCCCCTCCCAGGATCTCATCCCCCCCACCCCAGTGCAGGGGGAATGCTGGAAACCAACCTGGGTGCTGCGCGAGCCCTGCCCAGGGTTGTTGATAACCCGGGGGTGTTCCCAGCACCTTTCCAGCTCCCAGTTCAAAGCACAGCACTGGGAGGGCTGCTGTGGGGACATTAACTCCAGCTCAGGCAGACCCAGTACATTCCTTGAACACATGGATTTGAGACGGTGAGGTTTGTGACTACAGTGTCACTTGTGTGTCCCTTGTGTACTTGTGACTAGAGTGTCCCAAGTTAGGAGTCAGTAGCTGAGCTTCCTTACTGTATGACTGGGGTTTTTTGCCTCTGCAAACTCAAGTGATTTAAGTCCTTTGAGTGCATCTGAGATGTGTAAAGTGTGTAGAAAATTCCTTCCTGGAACATGGGAGCTGACTGGTCCTTTTGTAGCTTAATTTTGTTCCTCTTTCAGATGCCATTGTTGGCTGAAGGAATTAGGATCCATGGTGAGAAGCTGACGGAACAGCTGAAGCCTCTGCATGACAGACTGACAGCCTGTTTCAAAGAGCTGAAGAAGAAGGTGGAGAAGCAGTATGGTGTGATAACTTTGGTGAGCGGACCTGGCTGCTGAGTGTTTTGCCTTCAAGAAACACAACTCTCCCCTTTCCCACTTGTGAGCAAGTTCATGTTAGGTGATTTATCACAAACGTGTTTCGTCTGCAGCCTCCCTCCCTCACCGAAAGGAAACAGAGCAGGTCAGGCTCTGTCGTGCTGCCCTACATCATGTCTTCCACGCTGCGGCGGCTCTCCGTCACCTCTGTGGCATCTTCCGTGCTCTCGACATCTTCCACCTCATCTGACAGCACTTCTTCCAGACCAGGCTCAGATGGGTTAGTAATTTACACATGATTGACAGGTGGGGGATAGGCCTTTGCTGGGATTAGTTACTCTTAAAGTAGTTACTCCCAAGTTTTACTCCGTACGCAGTAGTAATAGCTATGCACTTACACGTGGAAATGGAGGCAGTGCTCTTACTCCATCCTACAGGCAGGGAGTGTGAAGCACAGGTAGGGATAGTTCTGGGAATTGAGCCCACAGCTCTGTCTCTGGAGTCCCAATTTATCTACCTGCTGCTGAAGAGGATGGAGGCAGCCTGTGTCAGATGAACGCTACTTCTGCGTCCCAGGAATGCTGGAAAATGGAGCTGTAAGATACTGGAGGTAATTTAATTTGACCTGGTCTGCAAAGAGGTGCGGAGTCATAAGGTGCTTGTTGCACCTACCTGTTTGCAGCTATGCACGGGGCATTAGAAGGAGCTGCCACACATGGAAATATTTCCTGATGTTACCTCTCAGTACGTGCAGTCTGCATCTGTGATAACCAGGGGGGTTGGGTGACTTGCTTGAGGTCACACAGCAGATTCCGTGGTGAGGTTCAGCACAAAATGCAGGTTTGGCTCCCTCTGCAAGTAGGTCCCACTTCATCTTGTGTGATTTTGTACCCAAGACATGATACTCAAAATGGCCAGGGTAACTTTGCACAGATCTCACTGCAAATTCCGTGCTCATAACTCGGGTTTTTCACGGTACTCTCTTAAGCAAACTGAAGAGATCACAGCTTTTTAACAGGCAGTGCTTGAAATATCCGAGGGACTAATGTTTTGTGTTTTTTCACTCTCTTTGGTGTGGGCCACAGATCCATTCTGGAGCCACTCTTGGAGAGAAGAACATCAACAGCTTCCAGAGCTGAGGAGCTGCCCCTGAAAGATGATGGTGATAACCGGATTAGCAAACTCAAGAGGAAAGAATGGAGCATTAGCAAGTCTCAGGTTATCGTAGAGAAGGAGCCAGAAATGGAACTGACTTCCAAAGTGGTAAATAATAATAATAATAATATCCACATCAGGACATTTGAGTGTTTCCTTTGCTTTCAGCCATGATTGTCATTGGGAACTTCATGAACTAGTGGGAGGGGTTCAAATACCAAAAGCCTTTGGTCATCTGAGTAATTCTTTTTTTTTTTTAATGAGGAAAACTTGTGTCAGAGGCTGAACTGCAGTTTGGCTTAAGGTACAGACTGGAAGCATGAGGCAGGGATGTTTCATCGAGGTGCTCAGTGCCCTCATCCCTTGTAGGGGTAGAGGACTGCGTGATGCACTCAGCACCGTGCAGAATTGTTCTGAGTTTGGTGGAGCAAGCAGACCCTGCCAGCCCACTCACAAATCCAGCTGGCAGCCCAGATGTTTAGCTGCTGTCAGTCAGCATCACTGCACAAATCAAACGGACTGCAAGGTGAAGATCAGTTTGATAGACTGGGGAGTTGAAAAAAAAATTAAGGAGAAGATGTTCTGGTAGTTAGGTCACCAGCTTGGGACTACAAAAAACTAGTTCTTGCAGCCTGTGCTCTGCTGACAACCTCCTGTGTGAGAGCAGGAGTGTTGACTCCATGAGCAAAGTATTTGAAAAAGAGGAACAGAGAATCTGTACCCACCCAGGAATGTCGTAGTGAGGAATATACTGAGGACTGCTAGGCATTAAGGTTGACAGTGGGATTTGGTATGATCACATAAGACAAACGGATAAGTTTCAGCCCAGAAGTAGAGTTGTATGACCTTGGGAGTATTACCCTGATTTACGTGAAGACTACGCTACGCTGTCAGAGAGTAGGTGGGAATTAGGCATCGGAGTATTTCAGCTGGTGGCTCAGGGATACTAATTTGATTTAAAACGGGCTGCGTAAATAATGAGAAAACAGGAGTAGTTCTGTTCCCCCTTCTCTCCCAGGATCTGAACCGAATCTGTCAGGAACAAGTTTTTGCTGCTATATATTCAGGAATTCTCATCAAATCGGAGTGATGCTGCCAGTGCTCAGAGCCTGCAGAATCTTTATGGGAAGGGGAACTGTGGTTCCAGAGTCATAGTTTGGTATTGACAGCCTTTCCACCCGAGGGACATCTTGGGACAGTGAATTAGTGCTTCAGGAGGCCTGTCCCTTTGCATCTTGAAGAGCTGCCATTGAATTAAACACATTTAAGCCCCAACAGGTGATGTCAGCTGCCGACCACTTTCTTAAGTGAAACTGGAGGGGAAACCATCTGGGAGAAAGCACTGTTTGCATTGACCACTTTGCTAGGACAGCAAGGCATGTCTGGCCAAGGCTCTGCAACAGAACACCCACCTTCCCTTCTCCCCCCATATCTCTGAGGGCAAATTACACGTGTGATCAGTTGACTGAAGTGAATGAGCAGTCAAGGGTTAGATTCATGCTTAAGAACATTGCAGAGTACAGAGAAAGCTGGGGTTTTTTGTAGCTGGGCTGTTCTGTAGCCGCATAGTGCAGCGCAAGAATTGAACAGATGGATTTTGTGCAGCTCTTGACTAAGCTGCCTGGGAGCTGGCAAGCCAGAGGGAACCCAAGGCTTGCTCTGTGTCCAGCAGCTTTGGTCTTTATAAGTTTTATATTCACTGCGCACGCAGCGTGTGGTCCTTTCTGCGCAGTGAGAAATGCTGAACTGCTTAATGGTGGAGAAATGGTCTGCAGAAGAGCCCAGCGATTTTAATTACTTGTGTTAAGTGACATTCCTCTCTGTAAAGCAATAAATGAATGTTTAAAGGACCACAATGTTCGTAGATATCAGATGGCCTCACGATTCGAGTGCAGAGCGCGGAGGACGCGCATGATGCTGGAAGGAACTGG
>JANHFX010019613.1:23986-41247 GCA_027560015.1 Chloroceryle amazona
GCCTGGGAGCTGGCAAGCCAGAGGGAACCCAAGGCTTGCTCTGTGTCCAGCAGCTTTGGTCTTTATAAGTTTTATATCCACTGCGCACACAGCGTGTGGTCCCTTCTGCGCAGTGAGAAATGCTGAACTGCTTAATGATGGAGAAATGGTCTGCAGAAGAGCCCAGCGATTTTAATTACTTGTGTTAAGTGATATTCCTCTCTGTAAAGCAATAAATGAATGTTTAAAGGACCATAATGTTCGTAGATATCAGATGGCCTCACGATTCGAGTGCAGAGCGCGGAGGACGCGCATGATGCTGGAAGGAACTGGATCAGCATCTCCTGAGTCCCAGGTGCAAGGGATTTGCTCTGTAAAGCCTGAAAGGCTCATTTCATAGCCCTGAGGAGCTGGATCATACTAAAAGTCCTGATCTGGTTTTCTTTATGGAAAGACTTTTTCTCCCTAACCCCCCCAAAAAAAAATTGTTCACAGAACTGCTGGTTAAATGCAGCAGTTTTCAGCCTGACATCTTCCCTTCTTAGTTAATACGCTGAGATTATTAAAACCAATTTACTGTTGCTACCCAGTTCCTGAAGTGCCAGAGAAAAGGGGAGGTCATGGGAGCAGAGTGCGTGCCTTTGGACGTGGCGTAGCCAGTGCGCTGGTTTCACTCTTGTGTTTCACCCGCTCGCGCCTTTCTCCTACGCGTGGCTTTTCTGGAGCACGTTGATGCCTTTGTGACAGGTCCAATGATCTCGTGCATGTGCAGCAGCCTTGCAGACTTTTAAAGGTTTTGCTTACCCTTTGTTTCAACCAGGGCACGTCAGGAAAAGCACAAAGGCCAAAGAGTCTTCAGTTAGGAGACAACAGACTGACTTTGCTTCAGGGTTCTTCACTCCAGCAATCAACTACGTGCAGTCCACCACCAATCACTCCCAAGACCCCAAGAACCCAAAGTAAGTTCTGTTGTAGAGCCACTGCCGTGTGCTTCAGGCAGCACCTGCAAGTAGTAGGAATTACTGTACATTTGCTGGGGTAACCTCGCTGGGGAGGGAGAGGGGCAGGAGGAGCTGCACCAAAGTCGTTCACAGAAAGTGACTCTGGGCTGTTCAAGTTGTAGATATTTGGTTATCTAACAGAATTTGGCAGCGTTATCAAAGGCATCGTGATTGTACTGGTGAGTTACGTGTCACTTGTTAAAATGAGGCTATCGGGTGGATTCCAGAGAGCAGTTTTTATCTCTGACAATTCCTTTCTTGTTTTTGGCTGCGTTGACTTGTGGGAGGTGTATTGGACCTCAGGGTGAACGTCGCAGGCGGGCGGTGTAGATGCATCAGGTCAGGTGGCCACAGCACATGCTGGAGGAATATCTCCAGTGATTGCACTGGGTGGAGCTGCCTCAGTCCAGCGTGGTGCTTCTGATCAGCTCTATGCCTGAATTTTCTGAAGTCTTTGTTAATTAATGAACAGGAACTCCCATCACGTGGCAGCAAGCTCTAGGGGACGTTGTTCCGCAGCTTGGAAACTCCCCTAATAAATGTTACACCTGAAAGAGGTGGAATTTATCTCGAAGAATTAGCAAACGGATCATTTCCAGGGTTACCTTCCTTACGTATCCAATAAGCTCTGTAGTTAATCCTGAAGCAACATATAAATATAGCTAAGGTAAAAAATACAGCTGCAGTGTCACCAGTGACAACTGCCTCGCTTGCTGTCGCATTTCTCTCCGTACCGCTCTTTAGAGGAAGAGAGGGTCCTTGACTGTCCTTCCTCTTAGGTGGATTCAGAATCCAGTGTAAATAATGAGTTAAAGTAGCATAAAACTGCTGTGAAACAATTAAACCAAACTAAACCAATACATATCAGGGTGGGGGGCAGTGTGGGGAGTGGGGCAGAAATGCAGGAATACTCTAGGGAGAAAGATCTGTGAAAGGAATGTGAAACCTCACTCTTGTGCTTAGCAAGCGGGTTTAATTGCCATTAGTAGCAGGAGAGCTTCCCAGGAATTCTTCTGAAGTTTGGGTACTTATCTACTCCATCAACTGGAGTTAAAATCAAAGTGAATTCCCAGGCTGAGGCCCAGGCTGACAGGAAACCCCGCTGCACGTTGCTGGTGTGATAATGGGTTCAGTTTTCTGTCCTCTCCAGGAGGTTTTCACGTCAGCTCAGGTTCAGCTGAGGAAGACACAACTCTGCTGGGCATTCGGAGCTTAGGGGCGATGGGGCTGCTGCTCTGCTCTGCCACAGCCCTTCAGGTTTAGCTGCTAAAGCTGTTAGCAGATGGAAAGCACACGATATTAAATGGCTCTCCCATCCTACACCATCAGTCCCATTTCCTCTTCCTTTTTTTTTTTGCCTTTTTTAGCCTGTTCTAATGTCTTTTCTTCTTGCTGTTCTTGCCTCTAGGTTTTCCCTCGTTGCAAGCGGATGGGTTGGCAGCTGCTAGCTTACAGAGCACCCCACCCCCCCCTCCACCCAAAAACAAGCCCTATGAGAACAGCAACCCCAGGAACTCTGCGGAGGTGAGGAAATGAGAGCTGACATTTATTATTTTTTTTAAATTTTATTTTATTTTTTGGAAAACAGCTTTTGAGAAAGAGACACCAGTGGAATTTTCCAAGCTGCTTTCTAGGGTGGTGCTACTTGAAGCTTGTCTAATCATTTTACTGGTTCACTCCCTGAAACTGCAAAAGAATAGAAAGGGGTTTTTTTTAATTCACGAGAGGACTGTCGAGTGCAGCGCCTTTGTGGAGTGGGAGTTGTGTTGTCCTTGCTTAGGCAAACTGTGTGTAGGGGTGGGACGTTCGACTGAAAACAAACAAGCAGGGTGATTGAAAAGTTTCAAAAGCATGATCCACGGAACGTAACGTGGTAACTTGGTCCTGGTAACCCCCCCATATTTTCACCAGTTAAAAATGCCCCTGAGTCCTCAGTTCAGAAGAGTAATTTTTCTAGGTACGCATCGTAAATCACTTAAACCAGCCTGGGTTATATCAGCATCTGAGCCACAGCTGCCTTCTCGAATCCACAAAGTCAATTTCTTTCTAAGAACATCAAATTGCCACTTTTTTTTAATTATTATTATTTTTAATGCTGTATCCCTAAGGTTTCTCTTATACTATGGGATTCCCAAGAGCTTGCAGATATTTCATGTGATCACGGTGTCAGAAACATTTCCGCTGGTTCTGTTGTCTGACAGCACAGGAAGACAACAAACCAGCTGATCATTTCACTCTGTTAGGCAGAGCTATGATGCTGGTATGAAGTGGGATAATTGGAGGCTTTCTGTTTCACCCTTCACTCGGTCAGAGTTGGCCATGCTTCTGAAAAGGGGCAGTAGGGCTGCTGTAGGTGCTGTGACTGGCAGAACTCTGCCAGCTCCAGGGATGCTGTGGGACTCACTGGTTGATGAGGATTAATAAAAGAGCCTCCGGCCCTTGAGTCTCGTAAGAAAACTAATCACTAACATGTTCTGACTCGCAACATTGACCTTGGCGTGCAGCCAAAGGGAAAGGACTGGAAAGCCTGTAGAGAGAGATTGTAGATGTGTTTTCCAAAGGGTTTTGGTACTTTGTTGTTGTTGTCAAGTTGACTTTGTCCTCCTTCGGTTAAAATAGTCCTGAAATCTTGGTGGGTTTGGCTATGAGAGAGATGAGCCACACAAGCTTCCTTCACCTGGCTTTCCACATCCCTTTTGTTTACAGGGTGCCCCTTAAAGTGCATTTTAGTAACTAAAGCCTTCCTGCTTCTGGCATCTCCTGGTGATCTGTCCTTCTTTTACCCCTCTCATGGGTTGCATGTGGCACTAAGACGCTAAACTCAAAGACCTGGTCCTGAAAGAAACATCAAGTATTACAGGACCATTGGGGTTTCTTGTTTGATAAAGCAAACTGTTTCAGGTTGCTGGTAACGGGTTGGTTTACTCCACGTTTTTATCTTCTCAGGTTGCTCCACCACTACCCAGCAGACGCGAAGCCAAACCTCCCCCTCCACCCCCAAAGACCAGAAAATCCAGCGTTGTCTCTTCAGAGCAAGGATTGCAGTGAGGATCGGTCACTTGCTGGCGCACCAGCGATGCTGAAACTGCTGCTGTCTGTTCACTGGCTTGCTGGGACTCCCGGATGCTAAAGACTCCTGACTGCACCTGCCATTCCATTCACTCCCCTCTGAGTTTTCTCTGGGGAAATACCAAAAGGAACTGGTTTTGTGACTGCATTCCCTAACCTCTGGTTTACCTTCCCAGTACCAAGACACTAATCACGTAGCGGGAGAGGTCGCCTCACTGGAACTCCTGTCTGTCTTTGTCCCTCCTGACTTTGTCTCCCAGCTCGATTTCAGCAGCTCATTCCCAGTGTCAGTCTGTCACGGCAGCGATTTGCACCATGGACTTGAAGCAAGGCAAGCCACACCAGGATGAGAAGCATCCTGCAGTATTTTCCCAGGAGTTCACTACAGCTTTGCAGCTGTACTTGGACACCCATCCCTCCCTCGGTCCCTGTAGCTTAGCCAAGCCCCAGCTGCAGCCCTTCCAAACTTGAGATGCCTGCCTCTGAGATGTCAGGTGCTGCTGCACGATGTGCAGTCTCCTAAGGTTCTTGGTTGCAGGCAGAGGCCTGAGCACTGTTAGCAGAAGAAGTCTTCTTTTTGTTGTTTTTTTTCCTGCTAATCATCATCTGTATTGCAGGTGAAGTGCAGCCATTGTGTGTTACACCATCTCTGCTCGAGCAGTGGCAGTTGCGGACCCCGGGGGAGGGTTTAGCTGAGGTTCACCAGTACCTTGTGATCATTTCACTGCTGGGTCTGGTTTTAACACTACAGAGCAGTTGATGTTCCACCCTGAATTGTGTTTTCTGCTTGGTTTGCACTTGCATCTGCGGCTTGGTACGATATTTCAGCTTTCTGCTTTTTAACAGGGTGTAAAAAAGCTGCTTCTCTCTGTGAATACGTGAGAAGAATAGAAGCTGCATTGATACCAGCACTGTGCTGGTACCAGCAACTCTGAGAGGATGGAGTGTGTGAAACTAGTTACACATCCTGACCTCGGAAACAAAGGCTGATGGTTACTGTAAATTTTACTTGGTCTGGGCACAGTCACACAAAAATAAGTAATTCTCATCCTCTGGGTTTGGTTTTTTTTTCCTGCACCCATTTCTGGCAGTCCTTGCACTTGGGTTTCTCACCTCCCTTGATCAGCTGGGGGGACCCACTGAAAACCCTCCCCATAGCAAATACAAATACTGTGGGCTTGGGGTTTTTTGTACTGTTATTTATTCTGCTCACGTGACTTCAGTGGACTTTATTACCTTCCTGAAAAACTGAAGTTCATTAAACCTAATGAAATCTTTTCTCAGCAAAGCCTTTTCCAGGGAAAGACAAACCCAATGAATCCCTGGGGATTTTTATTATTTTGTTGGTTTGTTTTTTTTGTTCAGACTGAAGCAGAACTTTCTTCTGTTCTTATATATTCCTCTGGCTCCGGTGTGCCTCCAGTTAAAGAAACTCTCAGGAGCTGCATGTGCTTTGCTGCCCGCCTGGCTCTGAAACAGATGCTTTCCACCAAGGGTCGTGGTGGATTCACGGCACGGAACAGGTTGGAGATGTTGTGGGAGTTGCCCTGCAGTCACATCACATCCATCCGCAGTCGTGTTTGCTGTAGCACACGTCCAGCTGTCTTCTGGGCTGCTGCCTTCTCAGGGGAGATCTTTGAAACCTTTCTGGACGACTTGACCATGGTTCACCCCCCTCTCTCTGCACTGTAGGCCTTGTCAGCTCCACGCCGTGTTCTTGGATATAGATGGTGCTTGACTTGAAAACCACAGGGCTTTCTCATCTTTCTGGTTTTTTGTCCGCTTCTTCCTCTTCTTGCAGTTATTGTCTTCCTTCTGCTGCACGCATGAACTAAAGGAACCTCTGGAACTCCACTCGAACAAGAACTTTTTCTCCTCAGTGAGAATTCTGCTTTAGGCAGAACAGCAGGATGTGATCTGGATTGTGGAAAAGTACCTTGACAGCACCTATTGTTCATGGAGTGCCTCTCCCCGTTCTCCATCTGCCTGTTACCCCATTCTCAGGTGCATTTCCCTTTCAGAGCAGGTTTGCTTTCAGCTCCTTTGCCGAATCAGCAGAAAGAAAGGAGGCTTTGCTGGAATCCCAGCCAGTGCTTTGTCTGTGGTGGATAAACACCTTTATCTTGGTTTGCTGTCCACAGGGTTCAGCCTCCTCGCTGCCTTTGTTGTCTGGCCAGTTGGGAGACTTGTAGCTGAGGCATCCCCCAGACTGGAAGGAAAGGAGCAGCTGGTGCCGAAGAGGCCAGAGCGAGGAGATTTCCCTTCCTGAGATATTTCTTTCTTAGCATTGTTTTCGTTCTAGAGTCTGAAGTGCTGTAACCTCTGCCCATTTCTTGCCTTTTGGCAAAGTAACCCCACACTTGTTGTTCTGTAATGTGTTCCTGACTGTGCTGTGGGAATGACACCGTCCTTAGCTGATACAAGTCAGCCTGGCTTGCCTAGAGGTAGAGGATGGAGTCTCTGTCTGTGCCCAGATGACCTGGGGCTTCCTGCTCGTTTTAGAATGAAGCGTTGTCTTCCCTGTGTCAGATTTTTAAAGGCAGTTGGGCACTTAAGTGAGTAAAGCATGAGGCCTGGCTGCTCTCAGTGAAGGGGAATGAGGTGCCCACGCTCTCAGAGGATTTGTTTAAGCATTCACAGTACCTACCTGACTTAAATTCTGAGATTTTTATTTTCAGAGACAATTTAAGGTCTCGCTGCTTAGCTTTCGAAACGAGAATCATCTTTCTGTGTTAATTAGATGCTTTTGGAAATGTCATCTATCTAAACTGGAGGGCTACAAATGGGACCAGGAGACCAGTCCATGATGATGTCATCTTTGCAGAGCAGAAATGAAAGCAAACAGCAGCGTTTCCACCCAATTCGGTGTTTTAAATAAAACAAATCTCCAAGTTAAATATCCAGTCTGCAGAGAAGACAAAAATCTAATCCCATTTCATAGCCGTGATGGTCAAGGCTCGTGTTAATTTTCAAGTCTTGGAGGATTTATTTTTTTTGTTTGTTTTTCCTTTGGAGAATTACGCTCAACACTTGTTTTCTGGAGCTTTTAATTAAAAATTGTCATGCTGTGATAAATTCCTTTAGAAATGTTACAGGCTCTAATCCACATCAGGCGAGGAGAGAAACAGAGAGCTTTCCATTTCAGTGGCTTAGTGGATTAGGAAAGGACACGGATTCCAGCGAGAGCAGCTCTGTGCTGTGCGTGGCAGCAAACACCATACTGTAGATGCAGTGGGGTTTGAGACCCTGTGTCTAATACCCCCACACTGTGCAGCCCAGTGCGTGCTCCACGGAGGAGCAGCGAGTCTGATCTGTACCCATCCTGGCTCAGATTTTCTCTCCTTATTTATTTTTATAATTGTAAATGGAAATAGTAAGTTTAAGGTGTCTGTAATTTAACTGTAATCCCTTTTTTTTAACATAGAGTGAAAATATTCCTGACCCATTACTGCTACCTTCTCTCTATTTTTATTTTTGTTATAATTAAACCCATTTCTATCTTACATTTACTGTTGTGGACCAAAAGGAGCTCGTGGACCAGGGTGAGGATGACACCAGAAAGACAAAAGTAATCAAATAACGTGATTTGATTGCACGGCACGAGAGGGGCTTTTCAAAAGCTCACGAGGTTCACCTAATTCTGCTCCTGTGAACATTAAAGCCCCTTCGGGACCGTGGGCTCTGTAGAGAGCGCGGGAGGAGCTGAGCAAAAGGTGTCTGTTGGTGCTGTACTGGTCTGACTGGTCTGATTTAAGGCTGTGCTTTGGAATCTCTGCCCGCGCACGACTGTGGACCCGTTTTCCACGTGCGTGGTCTGCAGATGCTGTGGGTTTTAAACAGAGGTGTAAGCCTGAAGTTCAGCCCCGGGACGCACGGTGTTAATTGGTGCAGTTTTGTAGTGCTGGTATGATCAAGATTTCATGATGTGGATAAACCTGGGGGCGCGTTTGTCTTGAATTCAGGAGAATAGGGATGGGGTGCAATGTGCTTTTGTGAGTGTTTTGAGATCTGGGGTGTGATGGGTCAGTTACAGCCTCTGCAGACTGCAAATACTTTCTTGGTTGGTTTTGTTGGGTTTTTTATTTCCCTTTTTCTTTTATTCCTCTGCAATCGATTCAGCAAAACCTGCAGCTTTTAAACTGGCTCTCAAGAAAGAGTAGGAGCTAAACTTTGGCAAGGGAGCCTGGATCTCCCTGAGTAAATGACACACGATTCACTAAGTCTGTAAAACAAGGTGTATAAATTTTCATGGTTTTTTAAGTGTATTAACTGTTGTAAAGTTTGTAAATACCTTTTTCAAATAAATGTAGTTTTTATGAGTGAACCAGTAAAAAAAAGAGCACGTAACAATCATTCATACAGGGACTACTGAATTCCAACAGGACGTTTATTCTTGCTTTATCCAGAGGGGAGTGAGATCAGGCAGTGCCTTTGTCCAGGCATTGTCTACACCTTGGGAAAATAAAAAAGCTGTCGCAGCCAAGTTCTCACTGCAGGACACAAAGCAGAGTCCCCACCACTGGACTGGAACGCGTTCCCTTCTACGTATGAGGTAATAATGGACACAACAGCCCTGTACTGCTTAAATGCAACTTCAGAGTATTTATTCACACAATGCAATCTAAGCAAAGGCCATTTAAAGAGGAATTGATTTTAACATAGCTTTGAAACCTTATTCCGGGTCCATTGTTCTGTTTGGCTTCTTGGGTTTAAATGTTCTTTTGTCTGGGTTCTCCATCGATCAGACTTTCCTGTAAACACACATCATAGGATTTAATTTTTTTCAAGAAATAACTTTGATGATGAAATATTAAAGCCTGGTCAGATGCTAAGATAGTCCTCTTGTGGTCTCCATTGGAAGGGGGGATTAGAGTGACATAAATCTGACCCGACACGATCTCTCTGCCACCTGCCCGTGGATCTGATGGGACAGGGTAATGTAACTGACACTTATAATGGCCCTTTTCATCCCAAAGGGCACGACCAGCGTTACAGTTGTTAGGGGGTCCACCACAGCAGCAGTTCTTGGAGTGCAACCCAACAGCTGTAAAACTCCACACTTTGACAGCAGCTTAGACAAGAAGCACGAGCTCACACAAAGCGTCGGTCTGTAGGATGTCTCTCTGAGCTTAAGCAGTTGGCCTGGAGACCAGAGGCAGGAAAGCTGTGCTTGCAGAAGGGTCACAGGCTCGTTCCAAGTGGCACGGTTGCCTGTTACAATTCTCTGTGTACCTCAGCACTGTTCAGATGGAAACCATGTTCCTGTGTCCCGTCCTGCATCTGGGCACCCACGTGCAATGTTATTTTTGTTCTACCTCAGATTAGAAAGCCTGAGGTGTTTTGGAGAGATGTGCTCTCTGAATATGTTACTTTTTTTTCCCCAGCATGGTGTGGTTTTGTTTGTGCTCACTACCAGCTTCTCCAGGAAATGATGAAGATAATTTGAAAAGTTTTTCCATGGGTTGGATCATTTCCAGATACCTCCCCTTTCATTGCCTAATACTCCTGTAGCAACTCCAGGAATGTGTTAACATTGGAAAAGCTACATCTGGAAAAAGTTTTAATTTGTTTTCAGCTTCATTAAGCAGCTAGAAATAAGGTGGCCACGTAGTTCAGACTGTGCTACAGGAATAAGATGTGTCAGAGGGTTAGAAGTTTGTACGCTCCTGTGCAAGATTTCCAGCAAACCTGAGATGGGGGTTAAGGGGGGGTGCTCTGCAAAGAAACCTTGCCCTCAGCGAGCAAGAACTATCAAGGACTAATCTCTAATATCTTGAGAATTACTATGCTATCTTGTCCTGCCTCACACAGTCTCTTGCAGTTAAAAAAACAAAACAAACCAGAAGTCTACATGTATTAAGTTATGGTGGCTGGCTCTTTTCTGCAAGTAGTGCTGCTGAGAGCCAGAAATCGGGGACAAAGGTTCCATTCTATGTTCAGTACAAATAGGATTAAAGATGATCTAAAACCATATATTGCTTTGGTAGCTTCTGCATGAAAATCCAATGGAGGTGAGACTCTGACCTGTCTGCACCGACCTCCCTGAGCTGCCGAGCCTTTATTCTGGCCAATTCCTCCATTTCTCACTGAAAGGCTGGAGTTCCTACTTGAAACTTCTGGTCTTGGCTTCAAAAGTGAAGTACAGATTGAGTGTTTCAACTTCCAGGGCAGCTCCGAGACACTGCAGAAAGTGGTGACCATCTGGCCTGATTAAGGTGTTGCTATATTAATTAAAGAGCACATTTCTGCTGGGGAGTATTCCTTCTATGGCAGTTAGTTTGTGTGTGAAGTCTCTGCTGTCACTGCGTTAGAGCATCTAATGGAAAATACATTTCCCAGTCTAGGGACTTTGGGAGCAGCAGCTTCCATATGGCTTGATCCTTCAGCTGGCAAAGTGTGCCTTTGAAGTTAAGCATCTGTGAATGCTGCATGGATTTCTATTAAGGTAGAATGCGTTTGACTTTATTTTGGTTTTAATTTGGTAATGACATTGCCTAAGGATAACGCAGTCCTGTCCTAGGACTGTAACTCTGAGGTATCGAGACTGATGCAGACCCAGTATTGCCACATGTGAACTAAACTTATGTGCCTCTTCCTCTGCTCTCACCACCTTTTTTTTTCCTCTCTTCCCTCCATGTACTTTCCCAGAACATGGACCAGTCTCATTTTCCAATAGTGATGAAAGAAAAACTGTGCTACTTACCATGGCTTCCTTCAGATCCCTGCTGCGGGAATGCTGGTAGGAGCCTGGGCATTCCATCTTCTCCACTTCCCCTAACTTCTCCATTTCATTGGCGATCTGAATTGGGAAGAGATACAGCCTTGATGAGAGGAGATTTCACTGCTAAAGCAACTCTGCCCTGGTTACAGGTGAAGATGACACTTACTCCACGGCACAGCTTTAATTCACCTCTTTCCTGGGTGCTGCGCTTGTGCTACAGCAAATGGGAACTGGGGAGGCTAGAGCTGCTGTTCCGAGGGACTACACGTGAAGTGGTAGAAGGGAGGGGGGAAAAAAGCTGGTGGACAGAACTTTCCACATCTACTTGGTCACCTAAGTGGGTACCGTGTCACAGCTGCTGCTGAATGTGGTCCTAGAACAGCCCATCAGAGTATTGGCTGAAATTCAGGCAGAGGATGAACTCAGTTCAAGCTGGAGCTCAAGCCTCCATCTCTCTGTCTCTGCCAGCCAGCACTGCTCTTCCTGCAGGGCTGTCAAATGCCATCTTGCCCTCATGCCAGTTACTTTGCATTTACTACTGTAAGAAGTGTGCATATACGTTTGTTTCGGGGGAAAGAGGCAGCTACAGGCAGCTGGTGAAGCCTACGTCCCCTCTTTGTGCTTGTGCCTTTTACAGGGAAGGGATCCGAGCTAGATCAGGGTTATTTCACAGTTCAGAACCTACCTCTTGAAATGATTCTGCCAAGGTCTCAGCGTTCCTTTTTCCTCCTGGTTGCAGGCCATAGGACCAGTGTTGAGCCAAGCAGACTTCCACAGCCAGGACAAACAGGACACTGGCAAAGATCTTCCTGGAATTCTCCATCCTGTGAGAGAATAAAACATCTTTCTGATCATAATGACATTACAGCTCCAATTTTATCTTAGAGGATTATAAAAATGGTCTGCTTCTGGATCTCCTGATCTCCTGCACCCAGTGGCATTGTGCCTGTGCGTGAGCTACAGTTGGATTCTGAGCCCCTCAAAGTGTGGATCAGATCATTATAAAGAGATTTTTAACAGCTGAAAAAAAATTGGATGAAGACCTAAATTAGGATTTTTTTGAAGCCCCTGTTTTAGGAATGCCTGGACATTGAATGCTCCATCAAAGTCCTTCTTGATATTTCAGGGATGGGTTCAATTTAGGTGGTTTCTGTTCTAATGTCCCTGCTTCTTAAAAAGTGCTCCTCACAGGTTCTTCTAAATGCAAGATTCTCCTGCTACAAGCCTCTGTAAGCACAGAGTGAGTAAAGAGGGACTGTAGAATGCTGTTCAAGCACGTTACCTGCTTGCTGAGAGCTCGCTCCAACTCGTCTCCCTTTGCCAATGTCCTGCCAATACACTCGTCACCTGGCTTTTTATGTACAGCCACCCCAGCACCAAACCTTTCACAGCAGGTGACTTTATCTAATTCTAGCTCACAGCTCTTAAAATTGCTGTCATGCAGCAGAAGTAAAGCACATAATTGGAACACCCCCAGTGTGGACATTAAATTCAGCTGGTTTCTCTAAGAGCTGTAAAAGGAACAGCTTTGCTTTTCAGGGGCTGTAAAGCTGACATTCAACTTTAGCCGATGCTGTTGCCCCGTGGAAAATGCAGAATCTTTTCTTGCTGTGACTCTGAATTTTTTAAGTTCTTGGGTGAAGTTGAATTTGTTGAGAAGGGTTCATAGGGCTTGAAAGGAGTGAGGACTTCAGCTTAGTCCCTGGACATCAGGCATGAACAAAACAGTCTTTTGGTGCCTAAGCAAGAGCTTGTGCTTGCACAAGTGCTCAGAGCATTTTTGCCTTCTTTCCAAGTCCTCCTCCTTAAAACCCAATAGCACCTTAAAGGTGCCTTGAGATTCTTTGGGCTATAAAATACCAAGTAGCATTAAACTGAGCAAACGGACAAGCGTAGTAGACTGGAACCAGGTTTTGTTGTCAGGATGGAGTGCCTGTCCTGAGTAGGACTCCCAGACACTGCTTAGTTTGGCTTTTATTTGTATATTATGGGTGTCTGTGCCTGGTTTCCATCCTTCAGAGCTTACGCACTGCAGGTCTGTGAAGGAATTGATAGCTAGGTGCACTCAGGTGTGAAATTCAGGTTTTTTGACTACAGAAATTTCATTTTTTTAATTCACTGGGTAGTTTCTTTGACTTGCTGTGCAGTTATTTTGACTTGCTGTGCACTTTCATGTGCTATTGAATGCATCCTGTTTAGTGTTCTCCAAAGCATCCTCCCTTCCTGCTCCCACCACCTCTTTAACGGATTAAAAGTAATTTAGTAAGTAAATAATTTCAAGAGGATTTAGTGACTACCAAAGAGTAATTCTTCCTGCTCTAATGCTCCTCCTACTCATGGCAAGTGTAGCCAACATTGAACTTCAGCCGATAAACTGATCAAGCTGTGAAAATAGTTTGTTTCCATGGGAGAAGTGTCACGGGGGCGGAGGCACCTCACTTCAGAAGGGAGATTTTCAGGCTCTTTTCTTCCCTGATGAGCTAGCGAAAATTAAGGTTAGTTAGAGGTAAACAGAAGATTTTGTTCATCCAGAAGGATGACACTTAGAGAAAGAAGGGGGTCTACTTAGCCCAGTAATTGCAGCTCTTACTAACACACCATTTTCAGCTCCTGGCTAGTGACAGTTGACCCCTAACAGCTTTCAACAGCCCCTGTTTCTGGTAGAGCTACGAGGGTGACCCACCAAAGCACGAGGGAAGGGGCACTGTCTTTCCCCTAGAAATCAGGTAAGATTGAAATTGTTGTTTATTTGTTTTAATTAAGACAATCAAGCCACTTTTCTATTTCACACTTTTATTAACGCAATTTAAATTAGGCTGGAACCTGCAATTTCTGAACAGGCCACTTTGGGCTGTTCATACAACTTTGTCATAGCAAAAGAGGTACCTTAAAGTCATCTGTGAACGGATGATGCCACATGCTGTGATTATTAAAACATAGTGCTTCAGTGAAAGTTCAAATATATTTTATACAGTGATTATGAAAATAGATTTTTTTTTTCCATACAATATTTTACTTCTGCCAGCTACAAAATATGATAAAGAAAAATAATTCATTTATTTCTCTAGCCCTAGGCATCTTCTACTGCAACATACACATCACTCTCAACGAAAGCGATGAGGTGGGAGAAAAGACTCCAGCAATCACACTGACTAAGATTTATTTCCCTTGAACTGAGAGGTGTGTTTCACCAAGGATGGGATGTTGACCTAGAGCCCGATCAGGAGGCCTGGGAATCTGGAGGAAAAAAAAAATCCCAGTTCTAAGCCACATGGCTGTGGGATTTTGAGTCCCAAAAGTTCACGTCATATGCCTGAGTCGACCTGACTTGAAAATAAGGGAGAATCCTGCAGTTCCCCCCAGACAAATCATATTCTGGTCCCAAACTAAGCTTTCTAGATCGACAGCAAAGCAGCATTTTCAACACAACTACCAAGACAAGACTTTGCTGAGGATGGGAAATTTGCACTCAAGTAAAAGACAACCCACTGCAGTAACTGCAGAACTCGAGCTCCTGCCAACAGCTCCCATTCTGTAAGCTGTAGGATACGTTGGTTCTTAACTTCCAGCAACAGCTGTATTTCCTTAGATTCAAAGTTAGTTTTAACTTTGGGGTGTTTTAATAAGCATCTGAGGTAAGAGTTCTTGATGCACCTTTTTCTTTCTTGTTTTTTTTGGTATAGTTTCTTTGTGTGCTTTTTGATTGTGCATAACGTGTTGTGTTAGATGAGAACTAGCCCAGTACTACACTGGAAACTGCTTGTTAAACCACTCAAAGCTGCTGTGAGCCTCCCTGCTCTGCAGAACTCGCCCAGTTCCCTGTTTGCTGACGGGTAAAGCTCTGTGCAAGACTCTTTTACAGCCCCTGGAAGCAGGCCCTATGGAAACCCCGAGATCTGGCTGGGAAAAGGGTGGTTATGCCCCTGCTTTCAAGGATTCCACGTACAGGAGTATTTGCATAGTACACTGAGGGGAAACAGGTGCCTTTTATTCATCTGCTGGAGTAATGACAGGAGGACAGGGCATGTGCTGTGGCCCCAGTGCTCATCTTTACTTTGGTGACAGTGTTGTATTTTCCTCTGTACATTTAATTCCCCACAATGAAAGAAAAAAAATCAATCTACAGGTGCTCCACTTTAGAGTGGTTAGGACATCTGAAAGCAAGAAAATTCTTCTTATAAGCTGTGATGGATGGTGCAATTTCACACTAATTTGGAAAGGATTAAAGAAGCCATCCAATTTCTAAGCAGGGATGGTTTGGTTATAGGTAAATCTGCTGTGTAGGCAGATCCCTTCCGTGGCAGCAGTTTCCACTGTGCATTTTAGAAGATGATAAAGCTGTTCTATACCTGCATTCAAACTACTACAAGGCAATATATTACCTATGATGACAGTTAACTACTGTTTTCATCCCAGAAGAAGAGAGTACCTGAAAACATTCTGTGGACATTGTCTAAACCACGTCTGTCGTTTAATACACTGTGCATGAATAAAGAAACTAGCTGTAACTACACCAGCCCAACTGTAAACCTGAACTTTGTTGCTACTCTACGTGAATAACGTTTTCTATTCATATTGCAGCTACAGATTTAATAAATAGAATTGCATATATTGTGCTTTATAAATTAAAATGCATTCCAAAGTGAGGCAATGCCGAACGATGAATCTGTTTAACCCTCCTCCCCTCCTCCTCCAAACCAGCCACACGTTCTGGTTCTAGAACCAGCTCACTTCCTCTCCCTCTCACAAAGGTACAAACAGACACTGCTTCTACCTCTTCAACAAAAGCTCCCTCCCCACAAAGTGATCAAAGAAAAGTTGACTTAGGCACTACCGCAAATGTAAGTTGTCTAAAAACCATTACTTCTAACTTAATAAGGGGAGGAGGTGAAGAAAGTCACAAGAAATGTTTTGATTCCTTCCTCTTCGGCACGTCCTCTTCCCTATCTGACGCTCTGAGACATGTGCAATGGTGTCAGCATCTCTTCAAAGATAGCTCCTTTTACATTAGATCCCCTCAGATTAGCTTCTTGTAGATCACAACCCGACAGGTCACAATTCTAAAGGGTAAAAGCAAAAGAAGTGTTAACTGGCTACAGCCACAACTCAGCTCACAACTTTACCTTCACCGCATTTATACGGACTACAGATACTTCTATAAATCCCAGTGTAAACTTTTAGTGTGCTGCTCTAGTTTAGAGCTTTAGTTACTTCTTGTAAGTAGCTCCTTTTGCACAGTAACAGCAGGATTTAAGGTGTCAGACTCGTGATCTTCCAGGAGTTACCACTTGCAGAACAAAGCTGGAAAGAAGCTGCCTCTTGCAACCTCACCAGACATTGCTCTGAATACTTCTCTGGTACTTGAGGAAGAACAGCCACGTACAGAGCCTGCAAAATGAGCTCGTTTGTCTTTCTAATAGAGACAGCAGCAGGCCAGCAGTCAGGCAAGATTCCATCATTACTCTACAAATGATGGCCCAGGATCAAAAAAAAAAAGCCCCTCCCCAAATGCAGGCAACTGCATCTCCCTCCAGTTCCTTGGCGATGCAGAGTTAAACTCAGCAGCACTTCCATACATCACTTTGGAGATGATACAAACCATTCCTGGGGCTTTGAGGTGCTGGCAAATGCAACACTTCAGCCTGACCTTCCCCACCGAGGCTGGAATGAAATGGGATTCCTTAGGTTATCCACAGCTCACTAAGGCTGAGAAAAGACTAGAGCAGCCAAAAGCCAGCAATCCCTCAGATTTGACCAGCTGACTCGTCAGCACATAAAAGGAATTGTAACTCACCTCTAGATCAGTTCCTGCCAAAGTTGCTCCTCTAAGATTACAGTTTTTTAATTTTGCATTTTTCAGCGTTGCAACTCTTAGATTAATTCCTGTCATTTGACTGCCCTCCATGTCAACACCTTTCAGGTTAGCACCTAAAACACACAAGGAGTGGTTTGAGGAGAGGAACCAGTCAGAAACACAGTAGGTCCAAAATGATGCTTCCTCAGAGCGATGCAAATTGATACAGGTCAAGGTAGGACTTGGAATTTAATGGTGGTCATAAAATCAGTCTGGTATTTGTGGCTTCTTCTCATGAAAATGTGGATTGTTCAAACCACCACTAAACCTTTCATGTCCCATATAGATTTATAAACACGTGGTTCATGTTCCAGAGTACCTAACCAGCAAGAACTTCTTACCTTCCAAATTAGCTTTAAGGCCTGATGGGTCTTCAAAATTGCACCCTTTTAGAGAGGCTCCTTCTGCATTGGAACACAGCATCTTCACCCCTTGGAGGTTTGCACACTAGCAGATAGCAAGAGACACGTCATGAAAGTGCCAAGATGAACAAATTCCCAAAATGATCATAGAATCATTTCAGTTGGAAGAGACCTTTGAGATCATGGAGTCCAACCATGCACCCAGCACTGCCAGGGCACCACTGACCCCTGGCCCTCAGCACCACAGCTCCACGGGGGGCTTGGAAACCCCTCCA
>JANHFX010019614.1:0-37601 GCA_027560015.1 Chloroceryle amazona
CAAAGCACGGCCGGGCTCCGCTCGGCTCGGTTCCGCTCGGCTCGGCTCGGCGCGACGGGGCTCGGCTCGGCGCGGCGGCGGCAGCAGCGGGAGCAGGTAAGGACGCGGCGCCGGCCGGCGCAGCAGGCCCCTGGGACCCCGCCGCTCCTCCGTGTCCTCCTGCTGCCCACCGAGGGGGCGCCGGCCGTTTGGCCTGGCCGCGCCGCGCTACGCTGTGCGGCGCTGCCCCGGCGATACCCCCGGCCGGCGCTACCCCCGGCCGGCGCTTCCATCCCGGCCCCGCGGAGGCGCGGCCCGGCCCGCCGGCAGGTGCGATCGGCTCCCCGGCGGGGCGTTCGCCGGAGGCTTCCTCGGGGGTAGGGGGCTGTGCCGGGGCGGTTGTGCTCTGGTAGCAAACTCACGCTGTAGCGGCGGCTACTGCTGCATAAGGGCTGTTTGGAGCTGGAAGCGAGCGCTGCGGGGAGAGGACAGGGCCGGGGCGGCGGCTCTTGTGCCCGATGGCTCTCACCTTACACGCCCCGGTAACGAAGGAAATCTGTTACAAAGCTATTACCGCCGACGTCGCGGCAGAAGATGCGTCCTGACACCGGCCCCGTGGTCTGAGGGCTCGGGAAGGTCCGGTCGCTCCCGGGGAGAGACCTGTTGGTGTCGGCGCCGGCCGGGAAGAGCCGCTTGGCGGGGAGCGCTCCCCGCCCGCCGCCCTCCTCGGGGTGGGCGTGATGGACTCAGACCTTCCCGATGGGACATGGTTAGACTCTGAAGTGATTCCTCATGATTTCTTTAAATAAACTGCCATGGGAATTTCTACCCTGTGAGGTGTTTTCTTTTTTTGAGGCACAGCAGAGCTCCTCTCATTGTTTATTAAACATTTCTGTGCTGGTAGGATTGTCCTTGTCACAGAAAAGAAAGTTGTTACAGCCTTGACTGATCAAACACAGTGCGACCAATAATGCAGTTGAAGAGCATCTTCTGTTGAGGGATTTTTGCAGGCTGTGTTTTTAAAGAGCACTGTGTGTGTGATGTACTCCCAAGAACTGATACCGAATTCCTGTAACTTGCATTCAGTACTGAACAGGAAAACTTAAAAGGTTCATCCCCTAATGGTCATTATATATTGCATACAACTTGTAATGCTGCATATTTATTGTTGATGCTTGCCTGATACTTGGCCCTCAGATTCCCAACTAGTAATTCCTAATGCCACCACAGGCCCGTAAGATTGAGATACCTGATTGCAGGTTGTACAAAAGGGTGGTTGTTACCTGTTATTTCATCTAAGTATTGCTGATTGTCAGCCCTTTTTTACAAAGGTGCAGAGAAGCAGCATGTTGTGACTTACATCCTACTTTGCTCTCAGAAGGAAAAGACCTTTGAGGTGATCTAATTTCTTACAGTTCAGTTGGCATTGCTGGGCTACGGAGTGGCCTATGAACTGTGTTCAGAACCATTCAAGTACAAAGGTTGGCCAAGGGGCTCAGTTTTCCTCCTGTTGCAAATGTGACAAATTAACAGGGTAGAGATGAACTTGTGACTTAAATGTCATGTGCAATTTTAATTCTCAAGACAGAAGGGAATGCCAGCGAAAAAAGCCTAATGACAATAGAAATAATTCAATGAATAAAATTATCCTTGTGAAAATTTAAAAGTACAAGCAAATGTCTTCTTGCTGTATTTCTTTATCATAAAACTCTGCTAATGTGCAAATTAACTATGAAGTGTGTGTTTATAAAATAACTTCAACAGAAAGATCTGAGTATAGTTGAGGTGGGACAGTAAATATTGAAATTGTCAGAGTGCAAGTTAGAAACCTTTGCAATGTTGTTTTTACCAGTTCAGAATTTAGGATTCAGCTTGACTGTATTTTTAGTGGATGTGTTTCTAATGTGTGTAAGTTAATAGACTACTTAGTGACAGTACAGTTATGCCTTTGACTGTGAAACTATAAAGCCAGCAGCATGAACATAAAGGCAATGAATTGTCTTATGAGGCTTAATAGCTTTCTGAATTAAAACCATGTCAGTATTAGCTTGCAGAAATTGTAAGTAGGTTGAATTTATTTCCCCACCCCCATATTTCTCACCCAAGTGAGTGTTCATGTATAATCTTCACTAAGTACTGTGTCCTTCAGGGTCCAGGATTGCCATGCGCCTTTGTTTTGATACTGGGTCAGTATTTTGACCCAGCAACCACAGTGTTCTCATATGCAAGGTGAAGTGCTTCCTTGTGCCTGGTCTGCAGGGGGGGCGAAGGCTTTGTGACCTAATCTAACCTTCATATGCTCTTTATATTTGATAACACTGGTCTGAGGAAAGCTCTGAGGTTTTAGAAATTTTGATGGCCTCATGACCAATGTGGTAAAGTTGAGTAGGGACTAACTTTTTATTGTTACTTTCAGTATAAAATATGGAAGAGTGAGATTAAGCTGGCAGGTTAAAAATGAGCAAAAGGGATGTGTTTTGGTTTTGACCCAACGTGTAGTTTGTTAAGCTTTGGAAATCCTTTGTGAAGTATGTGAATATTGAAAGTTTACAGGGACTTAGAAAGCAACTGGACAAATAAATGGAAGAAAAATCCGCAAAAGCTGACTTGTACAGAGTAGTTCTTGTAGCTCAGAGAGTCAGCTGCACATGGAATCTAGGAGAACATACTGGGGAAGTACTACTAAGTTTTTATATTAATGTCAGGCATTAACTACCGCAGCAGCATACTGGAGACAACATACCTGCCATCTGACCCAGTAGGGCTGCTTTTGGGAAAATTATTCATTCATCTGAAGCATTTGAGAACAGATGAGCCAGAGGTCTACAGATGGCAGCTCTTCATGATTATTCTCACAGAGTGATTATGAGTTGCCATCAGACTGGGAAGTCAGGTTAAATGGTGCTGGGGGCAGTTCTGGCACTTCCTCACTTTGTGTTGTCATTGATGTTTTTCATCAACAGAATTAACACAGAGTCTGAAGGGAGACTGAGTAGGAGTTTCAGGACTTACTTTTTATGCTTTGTTTTGGAGGACAAGAAGTTTTTGATTTATATGACGACTGTAATTAAGTACAAGACGTGGTTTTCAGGAAGAGGATCCCATATTCCAGTGTCAGCAGTGCCACAGAAGCAGATCTGAGTGTTATGGGAGATTGTGATAAGCAGTGGGGTGCAGTACTCTTGAAGTTTATCATTTAGCTTGTCAGACCTGTGAAGCTTAAGTTAACAGAACAATGTGTTCAGTTTTGGCCACATCCCCTTAAGAATGATAAATGCAATTGTCTCAATCCAGCAGAAATCATAGAATCATAGAATGGTTTGGGTTGGAAGGGACCTTAAAGATCATCTAGTTCCACCCCCCTGCCATGACCCTCCTACTAGACCAGGTTGCTCAAAGCCCCATCCAACCTGACTTTCAGGACATCTATTGATGAAATATTGACAGCTTCCATGGGCAGTTCCAGTGTCTCACTACCCTATAGTGAAGAACTTCTTCCTATTTTCTGTCTAAATCTTCCCTTTTCCAGTTTGAGTCATAAAGATTTAGGAAGGGACCGGAAAGCATAATCTACAGAGATGACACCATGTGTGTTTGGAAGTGTATTCTGCAAAAGCCAGACAAGCTAAATTCCAGCAGAAAGAGGATGAGATGAGGGAATGGGAAGATGTTAGTTAAATTAGTGAGAAGTCATCTGTGTCCTGTCAGTTCCTATATTGAGAAAGATAAAACTAGTTTGCACCAAAGATTTCATGTAGTTCTTAAAAATCTGTTATGCTATATGTTATGTTATCTCTCATGCTTTGGAGAAAACTGGAACAAGGTGCACCGGTACCATCTTTTTGCAAAGATTTCTGAAAGTCCAAGTTCTCACACAGGGGATTGTGTTGCAATTCGGGCGTAGCAATCTGGCACCGAAACTCGATTCCTCTGCCTGTATTCTGGCCTGAGTTCATGTGGAAAAAGTAATTTTAGTTATCAAAAGAAATGCAGTTCCTGTGATAAAGATCTAGAATCTTTCTGTTATTGCTGGTTATCTGATATTAAAGCATAATGCATTTGGTTTTAAAATGGGTAGTGTTGAGGCAAACTATTGCATTCACAGTATTGTGGTTTAGGAGCATAGCCTGTAATCCTGTAGGAAATGTACTGTCATTTAAACCAGGAAAGTCAAAGGGATAAAACCTGAGGGTTTTTATCCTCTACTGTAGTATGTACTGTATGTGGCTTCATAACCTCTGTCCAGATGTTACAGCTTCTTCTGTTCTGAAACACTTTTAAAGAGCTGTTCAGCCTATTTAAGAAATCAGACTTGTTAAGTAGTGTATGTTTCTTCAGGTACCCTCATTTTGAATCTGTTTTGTAAAGTATGCATTGGCAGATAAAAATGACTTAACACTTTACCATAGCGTGCCATCTGTTTAGGGTTTTGCTTTGCTTTGCTGTTTCTGGAAATGACTGTATTACGTTTGTAGTAAATACTGGTGACTGAAACTCATGTTTCTGAAGTACTAATAGACACTAATAATAATACGAAGAGCACATAGGAAAAATACAGTTTTTTGAACTGAAGTCTGTGGATGAAACTTTTTTCCAAAATACCAGTTTTGTGAAGCTAAATGTGAAATATCAGGAGCCCTTATGTTTTTTCCTAATGTTTTGATGTCAAGAAAAAGATAAATCTGTGGGCTATTTAATCTCTGGCAGGATGATTTCTGTAAATAATGACTGTACATAGTTAATATTATGTATTTTATTGGAAAGAGCATGCTAATTCTGTCTTTCAGTTTGTGATTATCTTACAATTCCACTTAGGAAAAAAAATAAAATATCCAAAATAAGTTATTGCATTTTCTTTCGTTGAACAGCATGCAGACACAGTGCTAGCTGCACTTCCTGGAGGTGTGCTGGAGCTCTGTGAGCTAAAGTGCAGCTACTCTCAGTAGCATAGTGTGCGCAAACACTTGGTTATCATGGGATGGTATTTGTGCTGCTGTGACTGTGCTGTAGGTCATACACAGGGCTTACATGACTCCCGAAGCACTTCTGTCAAGCCAGGGGTCTCTCCTCATCAGCTGAATGCTTTTTCTCATGCTGAAGGTGCGTGGATGAAAAGTAGTTTCTTTTTGCTCTGGGGAATGAGAGACGTATGAGGTGTCTGGAGTTAAACCTCACTTGTCTTGTGCGCAGGTCACAGTGCTGGTGCTGCGCTCACCTGATTTCTGAGTGGTAAAGGCAGAATGGGGTCAGTGTCCAAGCTGGGATCCAGCCCTGCCAGTGCCAAATGGAGCTGCTGTGAGTGCTGCTGGATCTGGGGTGGCCATGTGCATCTTTTGAGATTTGGTCTGCCCTCAGAAAAATCAATAGAGAAATTCCCAGACTCATCAGCTGGAAGTCTGAGTGAACCTTGGATTTGTATATACTCAACAAAAGGCCTTTTTTAAAGAAAACTTTTGGTTCTTTTTTGAAGCAACATGCCTTGAAAGAGCTTGCTGAATTTATTTTACAAAGGTAGTTAAAAAATTAAATTGAGAATATGTAACAAAGTTGGTTGTTCATGAAAATCTCTCCAGTATGAGCAAGATCTCTGGTTATGTTGGTAGCAGCAACTTTCTGAATTACATCATAGAATAATAAAATAGTTTGGAATGGAAAGTGACCTTTAAAGGTCATCTGGACCTGGAGTGATAGAGTGAGTGAGCAGGGACATCTTCAACTTGGTCAGGTTGCTCAGAGCTATATCCAACCTGACCTGAAATGTTTCCAGGCATGGGGCATCTGGGTGACCTGAGGTTTACCAACCTCATTGTAAAACATTTCTTCCTTATATCTAGTCTAAATCTCCCCTCTTTTAGTTTAAAACCATTACCTCTTGTTCTGTTGCAACAGGTCCTCCTAAAAAGTTTGTCTCCATCTTTCTTATAGGCACACTTTAACCATTGAAAGGATGCAATAAGGTCTTCTTGGAGCCATCTCTTCTCTAGGCCTGATCTGAAGTTGTGTAAGCATTGTTGCATTTCATATTTTGAGCAAGTCCAGCTTGTGGTTTGTATGTTCTAGAACTCCATCCCTCTGGTCTGTTGTGCTCTCTGTGTTGCCATGACACCCAGCAAGATTTCAGTCATCTCAGGTTCATTCTTAGTGTCCTGGATCCAGAGCAACCTGACTAAATGATGGTGCTTTAATAGCTGTTTCAGAAGCTGCCCACGGGAGGGCCGTGTGTCCTTCTCCAGTCCTCTGGCATGACCTGTGAGGGAGGCCATGCCTGTGGTGGGGTGAGAACATCCCCTTCTGAGTTCCCATCAGCGCTTCACTCTTTACAGTTTTAATCAAGAGCAGCCCATCACACCCACTCTATAAAGGTGGAGGCGATAGCAATGAAAATCTTTCACAGATTCCTCCGCCCCAAGGATTGGCTCTTTTGCTGCATCTTTTTTCTCAGCATGCTGGCATGCTGAACCTGCCCACCATGGTGCCATTTGCTTGAGGGAGGGCACTGCAGAGTTCTGGGAGGTAGATGTGCTGTGGCTGCTCTGCTGGTTTGAAGTTTAATGGTGCGTGGTAACCTCCTGTGCTGTTGGCCCTGCTTACATAATGTAGTTTCTGGGACAGGGATCCAAGGATTTGGCAATGAAGAACCTGACAAATATTTTAGTAACTTCGATTTTAACAGTCCTCTAGGGTTGCAGTTTTGTGAATAGTTTGTGCTGAGGTAACTGCTTTGCTGGCCTCCCAAATGGAGGAGATCTTCCCATGGCTGCGCCTTCCGTTCCCAGCAGCATCAACGGTCTCTGGGCTCTTTCACACCTCAGTGCAAACTGCTGGCTCTGCAGAAAGCAACCAAACCCATCACCTCTTCTTCTTCATACTCCATCTGCAGAGGGACATCACGTGTTTCCAAACTTACAATGGGGCAGGGGGAGCATGTAGTGAGGAGCCTAAGAAGGAGGAGGCAGATGATTGGTTTACCCCTCTCAGGGTGGTAAGTTGTTACATGTTCAGCTCACCCTCTCTCAGGAACTACGGCATTTTTTGCAATCTCTTAAACCTGTGTAACTCTCTACCAAAAGGTACACAAGTGCCTCCAGTAGCCCTGTTGCAGAGAGACATGCACATGTAAAGAGTGTATGTAGAGAATTTCAGAGTCATAGCAGTAGGACCAGGAAAGATTTTTAGAAGAACACAGACTTCAGAGGCAACCTGGACTTTTATTACCATGTAAAGATAGAATGCTTGGTTTTAGTATATGTGGTGGTTTTGGAGATGGGGAGAAATATCTTTTGTGGGTTTGGGTTTTTTTTTCCTACCTGAGACCCTGGACAAAGATAAAAAAAACTAACGAGATAAAGATTTATCTCTTTTTATGAGCTCCCAATAAAATCTTCTTTTTGCAGTGTTTCCAGTTTCTTTACAGTTCTTGCTGTACACCAAGGTCATTCTATAGCATTCTGCTTGTCTCTGTTCTACTGCAAGGAGTGTTACTTACCTGGATGCTACAGGGGTGATGCTGTTTCTCTTCTGCTTCTTGGCTTGTCTTACCATAAGCATAAGTTTTTCTTTCTCTTTTTTTTTTTTTTTTTTTTTTTCCCCAAAAAATAGATTTCTCAGCTGTATATAAATTTGTGGGAATACACACGCATGTTAAATTATCGCTTTATTGCCCTTGTTTGCTCTTTTCTCAGACACTTTATCTTTTTTTTTTTTTATGGAGTTCTGTAACTGCTATTCTTGTGGCCATGGTTAAAAGCATAGCTTCAAATTTCAAAATTCTGGGGAAGGAGGTGTAATTTCAAAATTCTTGGGAAAGAGAAGGGAAATGTCTGTTGTAGTTGTCTTGAACTGCAGCTGTTGGGAACAAAACATTTAACTGTAAGTGTGCAGAAGAAGCAGAAGTTTCAGTGGCAGTGTGGTGATCTTCATCTTCAGTTGCCATCCCGTTATGGTACTCTTGCATCTTCTCAAACATCTACAATTAGTCATGGTCAGACAATCAATCTCAGCTTATATGGACCTTCAGATAGTGTTTAGTTCACTGCATGAATGTCTTTTTTTCTTTTTTTTGGGGGGGCATGGTTTTGGAGGTACATTGTGGGTTTTTGAAAAAGTAGTGTAACACCTTAGTAATTTTTTTGGAGTTATTTTTTTAGATCATTTATATAAGAACAAATTTTAAGCTTTGGTTGGGGAAGATTGCTTTTTCAAGTAGGGCTTTAATCATATTTTGATGGTAATCTGAAACAAATTTTAGATCTTGTTTTATGTTTTGCTTTGTTTTCCTTTCAAAGGAAAAGATTATTTCTTACTAACCTAGGGAGAGGAATCTTAGACATGAAATTTCTTAGCCTGTAATCAGTGCTGTACAAGTCATATCTTGCTCAAAAGGTCAACACCCACAGAACATGCTTTTTGCAGTGCAGTGTACTAAGTAGCTGCTTTTCTTGGGGCTGTAACAGCCTTTCCTGTTGTAATTGAAAATATGATCTTTTGATGATATGGCATCTGATGCTATAGGTAGTTCCATGTTGCATGCTAAAATATAATTCTATAAATCCAACACCAAAGAAGCAATGATAAATATAAATAATATGTTGGCCATATACTCTTATGGATTATTCTATTTCAATCTAAATCCTTTCAGCCTTTTCCAATTTTTCGTACATATATGTTTTTCAAAATTTTACATCGTTTCTTTTAACTTGGAACTGAAAGTACTTTTTTTTAAACAACTGTTGGAGTTCAGCTTCTTTATTTCTTTTGATACAGAGTTTTATGTCTGTTCATGTAGTCCTTATCCTAGCAGGGGTTTTAAGGTATTAAACCGGTTCATAGACTTTTTTTTAAAACTACCCTTTACAGCTTCTGTTTCAAACCTTTCTGTTATGGTCCCAGATCAGTTACTCAGCTCTGTAGAAAGAGAATATATCTTTTTTAATCCTTTAAAAAATGCAATTCTATTATTTCTTTATTGGTATTTTTTTTTATTTAGTACAAAATTGGAAATTCATAAGAGTAGCAAGTACTGACTTCTTGAGTGGGTCAGGTGTAAGTGGAAATTTGTATGGTTTCTAAGAAACTGACTATTTGAGTTGTTTTCTGGTTTAGTCCTAGTTTCTTTATGAATCCCAGTGGGAGGGAAGAGGGAGGACAAAGGCCACTTTATGCTGCTGGCATGTTTGCTGAGTGACTCTGCTACTTTAGCCTAGGGAGGAGGTAGAAGCAGGGGAGAGGGAAACTAGCAGGAAGAGAAAGAGTAATTTGAGGTGAGCTCCTTCTTAAGGAACACATGAAGACTGAGGGACGATGCCAACGTGGGAAAGGCTGGGGAGCTGAGAGGACCAGAGGGACCCTAGCAAATTCACAAAGGAGCACTTGAAGATTGTAGTGGAAGAAGAATGCTGGTTTGTCTGACTGAAGGCAAAATTGGTTAGCATCAGCGGTTGCCCTTTCTATCATTCCTGGGCTGGACTTAAAACCCACATTTTCCTCTTCAGCTTAAAGATGCTGCCTGATCCCCATATGTGCCCAGGAACTGACCCTGAGTGTGCCTGTTGTGGGTGTAAGAAAGCCACAAGGCCTTGCAATTTGGGTTAAGTGTTTCACCCCAAGATGAGTAAAGGTTTTGGAGTGACATCTGAAGGTGTGCTGAGGTGTGGTTAGTTGCAATTAATAACAGTGAATTGGCCCATGGCTTCTCTGCCTCTTATTTCCATCGGTCATCTTGTTACAAATGGCCCAAAAGTTTTGAGAGGATCCAGCTAAGACAGGAGTCTTCTCAAAAGGATCTGTTACTTTCTCCACTGTACATACTTCATGGGGAAGTTTGAAAGGGCAAGGTAAAGCCGTGCATGAGGCTCATGTGGCTTTGTTTTGTTTAGTTTGATCAGCTGCTCCATTTTAAATTCATGGCCTAACTTTGTGATGAACACCTTACAGGCAGGCAGACCCTAATCTAACAAAAAACTAACCAGTAGTCTCCAGTCTGACAATGAGGTAAGCACATCTCAGTCACAAATACAGGAATTTTTTTCAAGTATTTAATTTTACTTCTTTCAGGCCTTTGCTTTAGGAAGAGCTCTGTGACTATCACACCTACAGGAGAACCAAGTCAAATACGAAATAGTAGCCACATTTGTAGGAAAAAAATGCTATGTTTTGATGAATTAGGCTAGTGATGTTAGCAAGCATTTAACCTTTTTTTTTTTTTTTTTAGTGCCACATAACTACTTCCCTTAAGGATCTGCAAGTGTTTGCACTGTTCTGAACTTTTAAGATAAGCTAAAGGCTTGTACTAGTACCTAGGGAAGTTAGAAAAACTAAAGCACCTTGTTTATTATTTTACCTCTGTCAAGGTCTTCACATCTATTTCAATACTATCAAGAAGAAAATGTGGGAGAAGAATGAAGGGTTTTTTAAAGATCTTCCTGTAGCTAAGGGAGGATTTCCCTTTTTTTCAGCTACCACCCAGCTGGCACTGGAATGGCTTGGCGTGGAGCTCAGGTGCTTCTGGCTATAGTGAGTCATATGTGGGATGCAGACCTTGGTTTGGTGTTAGCTGATAGCACGTCTCTGCACTGGTAGATGTAATGACAGTCAAATTTTGACCCAGATGCATGGGATAGCATTCATTTGGAGTTCACCAGAGCATGAAACAGTGAGTACTCCAATATATGTTGTTAGCATGTCACCTGGATTGGTTTCCTGGGTTGCATTTTGTGTTGCCCATCATTCTGCATCACCTCCAGTCCATGCTGCCCTGAAGGTGTGATCTGGATCTTTGGTACTTGAAGTGCAGGTAGTTGCCCCCTCTGAATCAGCATTTTTTTTGCAGGTTCAGCCACTGCCCTTAAAGAAGCCTTGTGTAGGTTATTCCCAAGAGACCTGCCCTTTTTTTTTTTTTTTTTTTTTTTTTTTGTAATGTTGCTACTTACAGGATATCCTGACTTTTGTGTTTCACAGCTCACCGGAAATGAGCAGCATTTGGGTGCCCATCAGTCCTACAAATGAGCGTGCAGCTTCACATACTCTTTGTGGGCTGCATATACCAGGACAAATTGCAAATGGAGTTTGTACAATAGAGCAAGTAAAACTGGCTGCATCAGTACGATTTTCTGAGGATGAAAGAGATGCTGTGTTTTGATTTGCTTGGTGTCTAGTGAATAGTGGGGGGACACAGGGCAGAACATCTGGTGGGAGCAGAATTTAAGGACTGGAAAGAGGCTTTTAAAGAAAAGCCTGTATTTATCTCTATTGTGCCTTCCCTTGTTGAGGATGACCAGTGTCATACCAGTAAGGACTGGATTGGGGATGACTTGGAAGCTGTCACCTTATGATTTACTCTGCTTGTCAGCCTGAGGTTGGGAGGGTGATGTGAAGGACATGTTTGCTGTGGGGACTGCTTCTCTCACAGCAAGCTTTGCTCGCATGTGCCCAGCACAGCCTGGGAAGGCCTGCAGTAGATTGTGCTTGCTCCCCATGAGAATCAGCAGGAAGGAATATTTTTTGTTATTTCAGGCTATTGTGGATTGCTGCTCTGCTGGGGACTCCTTTGACTGTGGTCCTTACACTGGATGATATCACATTGATCTTGTTCTGGGTCAGCAGAAGTACCTTATCACCGTGACAAGAGCGTCCTGTCAGAGAAAACCCTGTACCCATTGCCACCCAAAATGCATGTGGATTCACTGGATACCCAGACTGAAGCAGCAATCTGTTTTCCTGTTTGGGGAAATATGCAAATGGGGGGAAATAGTGTTGTATTGAGATGAAGATCTGCTTTGCAAGCTAATTTGAGGTGCAACTTAATGTGTACAGGGGAGGCATTTTAGAGTAGAAGGTCTTGACAAGGGGGAGTAACTACCAGAGGTAAAAAATTTTTAATGCTGGTGTTGTGCAGGGTGGTGTTGGCAGAAGCAGACACGTGATGTAAGGAAAGCATGATCTGGAATAGTGGCTGCTGAACTGCAGACATGCTGACTGGAGGGTTCACCTTACAGGCAGAGTCTCACTGGCTAGCTGGGCTCAGAGGCACGGCATGGTGCAGGACCAGTACAGCTCCCCTGGCAGGATGGAAAGTTCCTGGCCTCATCGAGTTCCCCAAATCCAAAAGCAGTCCAGAGCATTTCAAGGGGTTTTTCTTACCTGGAATAGCATTAGTGATTTTCTAGGGTTGGCCCTTCCTGCTGCCATATTGTCTTTTTGGTATTTTCAGTTGATTCTGCTATTTCCATGGTTTTTGACTTGCTGATAGCTTTAACCAGAAATGTGAGTTTCTTTCTGGAGAGCAAAGAGAAACTTTGTATTTAAAAAAAGACATTTTGAGGCTGGGATGAGAGATAAACCAAACTATGGATGCCTAGAGAATGGAGGGAGGCCAAGTGTCAAAGAAGATGAAAGCCATTCACTACAGTTAAGGTCTGTCTTTTCTTGCACTGCTACAGTAGAAGGGCAGGCCGCAAGAAATATTAGTCCTCTGTCCTATACCTCTCTTCCCTTGTGTTTGTCAGTGTACAATTAGTTCAGGGTACCTGCAGCAGTAGAGGCTTACACAGAAAGGCTGCTGTAGTTATTAGAGCACTTCCTGGGTGGCTCAGGATTTGTCTCCGAAGCCACACCTGGTGTATTAGTTGTCCTATGCTGTTATTACAGGACACACTCTGTATATGTTTCCAGAAGGATGTCAGAAGCTTCTGTATCAGAGGAGAATCATCACATAGCACAGGACGCTGGATGCATCAAGAAATTAGTTATATTACAGCATCCAGTAAAACTTGAACGAGTTTTATAGAGTAGAAGACCAAATACTTTTTTTATAACCTTTGAAATACTTTTATGCTTCTCTGTTGCACACTTAATCTTGAATGTCATCAAATTTTGCTAACTCGTCACTTCTAAAAAAAGTAAAATATTTATTGTCTCTTAACAGACCCAATGCAGTGGTGCTTTTCCTTTTAGTAAAATCAAATCTGTATCCTTCACAGGTCATAACACTGTGAGATTAGCCAGCATGGCTCACCCTTCTCTGTGAAGGGACTGTAGGAAATGGCTGTTGCTGGTTGTGCAGGCATTTGACAAGGCATTTGATTTATTTCTTGTTTTCTGTGTTAGTCCTAAGTTACCCGAGTCATTCAAGGAACATATATATATAGATAGATATATTTTTAAGTTTGTCAAAATAAACCATTATAGATAGCAAGTTCTTTTTACTAGTCACTTTAATAAAGAAGAAAATTTCAAAGTCGTGAATTTCCTTTTTTTTGTTTCTTCTGAACTCTAGTTAAGTGCTTCTTTTAAATATCCCCTCTTTATTAATAGAAATAATAAGATAATTCTTCAGTCCTTGTGTCATTCAATCAATGAAGGGAAATGTGTGTCCCTGTAATTGAAGCCAGGTATGCTATTGTGAAGGGTGAAACATGAGTCTTTATAAAGAGAGGTGAAGTCTCCATTAACATGGTGTGCCGAGGGTACTGATTCATCTGTTGATGCATTTTGCAAAATGGGTCTGTGGGTTGGTTGTGTTTGGCATTTTTTAGTTTACAAAGTTTTGAGTTGTGTCAGTTGGTCTGCTGTGTACTTTTTCTGACCTCAGTTATTCTGGAGTTCTTGCCTTGAAACTTCATATAGGTCTCTGGATGGTGACTGAGCCCCGTGTGTTTATTTCTGTGTCTGTCTCAGCACCAAACAAAGGAATTGGGCTGTTCTGTGTTCCTGAGGAAATGTCTGAGTTGTATTCACCTAGTTCTTCATTGTAGTCAGTTTTGTCTCTGTTCTGCACATAATTGTTTCGTTTAACACTGTGTTTTGAATTTTTTCTAAAATGACCTTTGAAGATCTTTTATCATATGATGTTGTAATACAATTATGCTTAAAAGCTTTTGTTTTTCTAGTTCCCATGAATATTTCAAAATTAAAAACTCTTCCCTGAGTAAGACTTCTGCTCCAGAGAGGAAATACAGGAAATGTATGAGGAGTTTAACCCCCCCCACCCCCGCCTTTCCAGGAGAGTGCTCAGGTCCTTCAACAGTGTGAAGAAAAATCATTAAAGCAGATCTGAAATATTTCTATTCATAAGGAGGAAAAATTAATTGGTTGTATCTGACTTTCATGTAGAATTTATTCATCACTGTAATTTAAGCTCCTATGGAACTCAATTTTTGGATGAATTTGCAAAGAAGTTATATGGAGGATGTGCATCTGCAATAAAGAGTGTATTTGCTGGAATATAGGAAATGTTGAGGGCCTCCAGACTGGAGTCCCAAATAGAATTCTTGAGTGAACTTGAGTTCAAGCATTGTAGACCACAAGTCCAGAAAACTGAAGAGGATGTTTTGTAAAGCCCTGAGAAAGGAAGCCATTGGATTGTCTTCTTGTGGGCCCACTGATGATGTTTCACAGAATACCACACTTTTCCTTCAGTAGCAGCACAGCCTCTTCTGCATCGCTGGTTTATAATTGTATTTTTCACCCTGTAAAAACTAGTAACATGTTAGTTTTCCATTAAAAAAAACAGGGCCTCTTGTCATTTACTGTTTTGGCAGTCAGCACTAACGGTCTTGTAATTACAAGGGGAGAGGAAAGTTGTAAAGATGTGAAAGAAGAAAATGTTTTGCCTTGGAAGAACAAGGGTATGTGTCTTCAAGGTTAGAAATGAGTAATAATGTATTTTTTTTAGTGAGAACAAGTTTGAAACTATTCAGTTTGGGCTAGAATTAGAGGAAGGTTTTAAAGGTGCTGCTCTTGATCACAGGAGGTGTTTGAATTAAAAGAAAAAAAATACAAGAAGATTTAAGTATCTTTGGAGCATGCTTAGGAACTATTTCACATTATCCTCTTCTCTAATTGATTAACTGGATAATAGGTTTAAATGTGCCAAATAACAAAACCCGTGGATTTTATAGCAACTGATCTAAATTGATCTAATTAAGTTTGGTTGTTCCTTTTGTGTCACCTAGGTGAATCCTAATGAGGTATAGCAGGTTGCATTAAATGGGGTTGAGTCTGTTTCTTGGGAATGGTGTTGACAAAATTAGAAATTTTGTCAAGAATGTTAATTAAAGTACTAGGTGGAAAAATGGCTGTTGAGGGCATTTCTGCTCCAGCTACATCTGGTCCTTCTCACTCATTTAGGCAACTCCATTTCTTTGTCTTTCTGGATGGTCTCAATTTTGAGTGTATTGACTACACTTTGTATGTGTAGACATGTAGCTGATACATGGTTTGAACCCGTGTCGTCAGCTGTGATGTCAGTTTTGTTCATTACCTTGTAAAAATTGTGTAGTCTTTTTGATTTCTGGACCTCCTGAGGTTCCTTCTGGATACCTGGATTCTGTCAGAAATGCCACATCTGTGGGGTCTTTGGAATGTGATTTTTCCTTAATCTCCTTTTGAGGGCTGCCAAACCAGTTCAAAATAATTATTCTAGAAGAGTGTCCTAAGGGTCACATTGGCTACATCTCAGTGATTCCTGTGAAGTGCTCTGCTTTTACAATTAGGCAACGTGATGCCAACCATCTCTGACATCAGATAACTCAAAGAAGTGTCAGTAATCAGTTTCAGAAGCCCTGCTGATGGAGTTTCCCTTTTTTCCCTTTGTGTTGAACAAACACAAGAACAAAAAATACAGTTTGGTGAATACTACTATGTTCACTTGCATTTTTAAACACTTCAAAAAAGAAGCATCTTCATTCTCTGAAAGTAGAAGTCACAGTTCTCTAGATGGGCCTCGAACATCTGAACTCAAGGTCTGTCCAGGTAATTTAGGCCATGCTTGTATGTGTTTTGAGATATTTTTGCAAAGTGTTACAGGTGAGTCACATCAGAGAGAGAAAACCTGCTGACTTTTCAGAAATATTGAACAAAATCTTCAAAGCTATGGCAAAGCCATTAGGTTCAGAAAAGTCTGAGTTTTTAACCCGAATCATTAGACTTCATCTTGTGCGCATATTTTCAGAGACGTAGAGAGCCAAGGTAACAAACATCTTGCTGTTGCCTTGAGGAGTTTCTGCTCTCATCTCTGCCTTCTTGTGGGTATACTTTCTATTTCTGCCTTATGCTGGCAGGGAGCTCACCGATCTTCTTTTTGAACTGTGGAGTTATTTAAGTGGATGAAACAATGCAGTTTGGCAGAGATATTTTTCTGCTGTTGCAGTGCAGTGCACTGGCTTGCAGTCACCGGGGCTGGTACTGCCCAAGTTGAGGAGGAGGGAACTGAGAAGCTGGGAAATGTGGCTTTTGTCCTGGGGGCAGTGAGCTGTTCAATCGCCTCACCTTCTTTCTTGGTGTGGTGTGGTTTTGTTTGTGGGTTTTATTCTTTTTTTAGTGCTCTTCTCTAGGCCACAAAATGTCACGGATACCTCTTGATAGTTTTCTAGGTGATTAGGAGTGGAGTATTACATAGTGAGAAAGGGATCTGCATTGTCCTGGTAGAAGGGAAAGAGGCTTTTACTTGGTGGGTTTTTGTTTGTATGTTTGTTTGTGTTTTCATTATTTAATTATTTTTATTTATTTTTGTTTTGTTTTGGTGGAGTTATTTGTGGTTTAAGGGAAAGAGTAACATTGCACTGATTTGGTATTTGGGAACTTTAAACTTCTGTGTATGCATTTCGTACGCTGTCCTCAAGGCTAATTTTAATAGTGTCTTCCAGTGTGTTTTTAAAAATAATTTGTATTTACAAATTGTACTTACAAATCAGGAATTTTGTTACATTATTAGTTCTGCACAAATGCAAATGTTAGCTAGGCTTTTGGTTTAAAGCCTGAATTCAAATATCTCCTGTCTGACAAGCAGCAGGAAGATTAATCTCCTGTGGACAGAGGAATCCATACTCCAGTTTTAGACAAAACACAATGATTAAAGTTACTTGTAGGTTGAATAAGCACATGCCTTTGTTCGGGAGAGCAGAACAGGGTTATGTCAGAACACGCAGGAACAGGACTTACATCTGATGGGGAGTCAGTGGTAAGTTACCTGCTGAGCATATAAGCTGTATTTTACTTTGAGACCTGTTGTTTGATTAGACACCAGTGTCTTTGAGTGTCCTCAGGGAGCCAGGCGAGAGCTGCTCATCAGCGTGCAGTGCCCTTGTGTGGGTTGGTGACAGCTGCATGATGGTGGCTCGCAGGATGGAGGCTGCTGGATCATCTTGGAACAATTTAGAGTGAACTGAAGTTAACTTTAATCATGCTTTGTTTTTAGAGAGCAAGATCACTACAATTATATAAAAGTCCAAAGGGGAAAATTTGGTTTGGCTGGTGTTTGAATTCTGGTTTTCAAAAGCAGCATACATTTAAAGTACTGAACTTTGGATATCTAAGGTTAAATGTTTGTGTTATAGTAGGAATACTCTGTCGTTGGTCAGGGAGGAAGGAAGAATAATTAGCTTGCATTATTTTAGAAAAAAGTTATGAGAAGCTGTCTTCCCATTGTTTAAGGCCTTTCTTGCTATTTAATGCTGTATGACCGGTACCTATGTGTTATATGATCTCTAATGTACTGTATTAAAAAATGAAGCTTAGATTCAGTTGAAGATAAAATGCATATTGAAAAAGGGGAAAATGCCCAAGACTGGCCTGTGACTATGCTAGAGCAACAGTCTACAATTTCTGTCTTTCCCTGAGCCAGGAACCATAAGCAGCTGGATGAAAAGTGAGAAAGTATGTCTCTCAGAGTTAGAGTTAGCTATTGTGCTGAACCTTCTGCTTGTCTGCACTTACTGCACAGCAGATCCAGGCACCAAAGCGGATCCTGTTTGGATGAAACCAGAGTGGAAGATTCTTCTTAGGAAAACACCTAATATTCTCCAGATGTGAATCCATATTCAGTCCAAGGGCCCAGACTAGAGACATTTGGTACTGACTAGATTTAGTAAAACCCTCAAAATGCCTGTAGTATGTATGGGCACTGGCCCATCAGCACTGCTGCTTCACGGTACAAATTTGCCCCTATCATACTCTGTTACTTGCTAATGTAGATGTATCTGTTGAGTTTAAAACAAGTTTTGGGGGATTTATATCAGGACAAGTAATGACTTGAAAAAAATTCTGGAAATAATATGCCCTACAGGTCTGAAATTTGTCCTCTTATTGAGATAATGACTATTATTTAAAGCTCTACAATTAGTAAAAAAAAAAAAACAAAACCAACAAAACACACCAAACCCCCACCAAATCAGATGTATCTAAAAATGAATATGCAGGGCTTCTATATGACTCCCCATGTCTTTCTATAAGATGTGTGCAGTTTAATTCAGAATATTGTAGGCAGGGCTGTAAAGCAACAAAAAGGAGGAAAGGTGTCACTTAGAGTTGTAAACAATGTGTTTTAATTTTTCATTTTCTTTCCGAGATGAAAATTAAAGTGATATGATTCTAGCCTCTCCATCATGTTAAATTCTGGGATAAGTGTAAAACAAAGTAAAGCACAATGGAAACTAAATATTCATGTAATTGAAGGAGGATAAGGGAAAAGTGGTGGTGAGGAGATTCCTAACCTCAAGAGAAGTGTTCTCTGTATAAATAGTTCACACAGTTTGAGCTGAAGGCTCAAGTGCTGTAGGTGAATGCTTTTGTCTTTGAGCTGCCGAGTCCATTGGGAAGTAGCGGTGGCAGCGTGACAACGCTCATTCTCCCAGAAATTTTGTTCAGCTGTAATTGTTCAGGAAGTTTTGAATTTAAAAACACCTGAGCTGCATTTTGTGGCTGAATTTACAAGCTGACTAAAATAGATTTCCTTGACTCCGTTTTGGCCTCCTTGCCAAAATAAATAAGCTGTTCTTAGTATGTGGCCATGGAGGTTTGTCCTTTGTGTGAGCATCTGTACAAAATTTATAACTATGCTTAAGTGTTGGTCCTGGTAGCCGTGATTCTGCATGGGTTATTTTCAGTTTACTTTCATATGAGATATATTGAGACCACGTGTGTGGGGTTGCTGTGCAGTTCCCAGCCTCATGGAGGGCCCTCTGGCATGCGAAGAGACAGTGTGTTATCACCTGCACAATGGGACTTGCTACTGAAAGCCTTAAAACCCCTCTAGATTTCTTCTGAAAGATGGATTTGGCCAAGCCTGGTCTCTTGTATAGGTTTTGTAACACTTGGACAGAAAATTAATAATTATTTTTGTGGTAATGCTGGTTGGTAATTTTTAGTCACTGTTGACTTTGACAGGAGAATCTTTTGAGCAAGGATGCACTTCCCTGCAGCATTCCTGTTAAATTAATAAATAACATTGTGTGTGTGGTAGGGGTGGTGAGTAGTGTGTCCATGGTGTTTTCCAGGTTTTAAAATGAGTCAGTAAAATGCAATTGGACTTTGATTGCAGTCTTCTGCCTTGGATCTTTTAACCATTTTTGAAGAAGAAATGAGTGTGATGTGTCTAAGCTGGATTTCTTAGAACTTGTGATCTGTATGGCAATGTGGGAGCTGCGTGAGTTACTTGCTGCAGCTCCTACAACTCTGAACCAGTAGTAAGAAAAACAGCCTGACAGGACTACATTTGTCTTAGGCTGTGGCAAAACCGGAGCAAAGAGTAGCTGTGATGCAGTCTGTATACTGCTTGGCTTTGTACCTCTGTTAAGGGAAGCCCAGGACTTTGCTCAAACCTTTCAGAGAGTTACTGTCCTACCAAAAATGACAGAGTTGAGCTGTGGTCAGGATGTGGCTAATGTGGAAACTGTTATGGTCTGGAGTATTCCCTGCTGCTGAGATCCTGTTGGTGTTAATGGTAGATTTTGTCTGATGTATTGCTTTTCAGATGCTTGGCCTTTCTAGTGCTTTACCTTCTGTGAAAATATGAACTCCTGGAATGGTACAAGAATTAAAGGTTATTTTAGAATCTATACAATGGTTTGGGTTGGAAGGGTCCTCTACAGATCATCTAGTCCAACTCCTCTGCCATGGGCAGGGATGTCTTCAACTAGAACTGGGTGCTCTAAGTCCTACCAAACCCTGACCTTGAACCCTTTGAAGGGATGGGGCATTTGCAGCATCTCTGACCAAACTGTTTCATAAAAAATGTCTTCCTTGTATCTAGTGTGTATCTACCCTCCAGTTTAAAACCATTGCTCTTTGCCCTGTCACTAAAGGCCCTGGTTAAAAGTGTTTCTACAGTTTTCTTACAAGCCGCCTTCAATTATTGTAAGGCTGCAGTAAGGTCTCCCCAGTGCCTTTGAACAACCCCAACTCTGTCTTTCTGCATAGGAGAATTGTTCCAGTCCTCTGACTATTTGCATGCATTTTTGGTGGATTTTATTCTTAAAGCATATGTTCTAGATCTTTTTTGGGATTGAGGTAGTGTAGATGATTTCTTTGCAATTTACTGTCTCTTGCTGAAATTACTATTTGTACATTCTTGCCTCATAATAAGGGGCCCATTATACTCATCTCCCCGAGAAAACTGATGGATTTACTGACAAAACACAATCTGTGTCACTTTCTTTAGGTAGCCATGGATACTTCTTTTGTCCTTTGATGTTCATAACTGTCTTAAACTCTTTTATGTCAAGAGAAAGCTTTTAGTCTCATCCCTCAGAATTACTTTATCAATAATACTGATGAACTTGTCATTTTTTTCTTTCTTCCTTTCCTTTTTTTTTTTTTTTTTGTATATGTATATATATTTAGTTCAGACAAGACTAACTACATTTGGACAAGCATCTTTTTTCATTGCCCATTTCCAAAGGGGAAGATTCTCCTGAGTTCATGATGATCTATAGAGGTTTGTCTGTATTTCAGCCTATCATCTATAAATTACACTCACACTTTGTACAAAGTACAAGCTGATATGAAGACATAAAAAAAAGGAGGCAGAACCTGATAATGCAAGTGCTTTTAGGAGCTAATACTGTCTCTGAATGAATTATGGATTCTGTGCAGAGGGGGATGATGGGAAATAGTTCCTGGATTGTATCTGTTAATCTGCAGTTGCTGATTGTCATTAGTTTCTAGTATTTTGTCCTTTAATAAAGGGGTCTCTGATTTACTTGCTATTTGTTATTCTGATAGTAAGACAGAAAGTACAGTTGTCTTTTTTCCAGTCCAGCCTCCCTGCAGTTGCCTGAGGTCAAGCATCTGATGCTTCCTGCAGACCCTTCATCAGCCTTTGATGCTGCCATCCGCAGTTCTTAGTTTGACTTGGCTTGGAGCCTGACTGAGTATATATATTATTTTTCTACAGTGTCAGTTCCAGTTTCAGTCTGATATGGACCAGGAAGTGATGTTTGGCAATGTTTTCTTATTGCTGGACTTTAAAAATTAATTATCATGCAAATATGTGTCTCTGTTCTGTTATTTATACACTTATGTATTTATCAAACAGATAAGTACAGCCTGGAGAAGAGGACACTCGGGGGACCTTGTCACTCTCTACAACTCCCTTAAGGGAAGTTGTAGTCAGGTGGGGGTCGGGCTCTTCTCCCAGGCAGCCAGTGACAGGACGAGAGGGCATGGCCTGAAGCTGCAGCAGGGGAGGTTTAGGTTCGATATCAGGAAGCATTTCCTCACGGATGGGGTGATAAGACACTGGAATGGACTGGCCAGGAACGTGGTGGAGTTGCTGTCTCTGGAGGTGTTTGAGGAAAGGTTTGATATGGCGCTTAGTGACATGGTCTAGCTGATGTTGCGGTGTTGGGTCATAGGCTGGACTTGATGATCCTGGAGGTCTGTTCCAGCCTCAGAAATTCTGTGATTCTGTGAAAACTCAGTGCAGGTTGCTTTCTTGCGTATCTCTGTGTTTACTTGTTTAGTTTTGCTTTGTTGCACTGTAGAGGGTTATATAGGTAAAGTTCAAAACTCAACAAGACAAATGAGTTCAGGGAAGGGGATGGAGTTTTGAGTTGCTTACCTTCTGGGAGTCCCCAGAGTATTTCTGAAGTGTTCACAAGTGCAGACAGAGAGAACAAAGTTACTGCTGGGCTTAAGGTTATGATTCAGCCCTTGACTTTCTCTGTTGGAATTGTAGGTTTGTGTGAACTTTAGGGTCTGAGTATCTGAAGTACATCTTCAGGTAATGTAAAAGTACAAAATGTATGGTACTGTTACTAGTTTGTATAGGCTTTCTTTAAGGACTCCTCTGAAAAATCAGTTAAGTTTTGGAAAGTTCTTGAATTGCTGGTGAATTACAAAAAAATTCAGAATCACTCAAAAGTTTGTGAGGTGTTTTTTTGTTTGTTTTGTTGTTTTTGTTTTGTTCTCTTTTTTTTGTTATTTTTTTTAATTGATGGTTTGAAATATGCCTCTGATTTTTCTTATGAGGAGATGAACTTTGTTGGGGATATCTGTGTTCTGATGAGTTAGAATGAATTACTGGGATTTGGTCTGCCTCGGCCTCTTTCTGAATCAGCTTGTCAAAAGCTGATGTAAAATGCAATTTACACTTGCTTCAACTGGTATAATCCCCTGCTGGTTCCACCACTGTGTGCTTTTAGCTGACATTTATGATGGTCTACAGCAGATTAAAATTCTGGTGTCATAATTACTTACCATAATGTGCAGCTTCTACAATTCACATTATGGAAGCTAGTAAACAGATATTTACCTACCAAATTAATATTTATGATCAGTGATAGCATTTCTGTTAAGCATTTTGGAATCAAAGGAAGGAATTTCTTACCTTTTTTTTTCATTTGTGTAATCTTATTTTCTACTTTTTGTGCTGGTTTTTGGCAGACTTGAGGCTGATTGGTAGCTTTTGTTTTACCTTGTATAAAGAGCTTGAAAAGAAACCTACAGGTGGGTAGTCTTAAAAGAGAATCAACACATCAATTCTTGCACTAGGTCACCTGAAGACGAGCAATAGCTTGGCAGCAGGGTGGGGAAACAAGGCACTCTAGAGAGTATGAGATGTAGAAGATGAATGGGTGGAGAAGGCAGGAAAATGACATATCTGGATGAGAATTTAAACTTCATTAGGTTAGAGAGGGTTATCATCAGTCTTCAAGAAGTATTTATCCATTCTGATGTTTACACCTGGAAAATGTGGCACAGGAGGGTGTAAATAAAGACACTGTTAAAGTGCTGGCTGAAGGAGTTTAAAGTTACCTGCCCTTGTGGATGGTTGTTGAATTAGTTTAAAGCTAGTGTGCCTGAGCTCTGCTACTAGTGGTCACACAGTGTGACAGAGGTAGTTTACTCCAGAGTTGACCTCGTTAGCTTGAACTACTCCAGGTAGATCTGGAAAGAATGTGTCTGTCTGCTCCTACATGTTCTTTTTACTTTACCATGAGACAGCTTAAGAAGCCTTTGATTTTGCTTTGACGCCTTTATCTGTTTTCTGAATTCTGCCTTACACTTCCTTTCTTGCCCTGTCACTGCCATCTGGTTTCACTAGGGCTGCCTTGTACAGTCTGAAAGAGTTGAGTTGAACAACCTCTTTTAAACTCTGTCTCTTAGCTATATTGATTTTCTTCTGTTTTTTTTGATCTTCATTTCTGTTTTGCAAAACTTCTGAAGTAGAGTCCAGACCGTAACTGAGGAGTTCTTTATTTAATTTCCATTTCAGCTTTGTTTGGGTTTTTTTTGTGTGTGTGTCTTGATGAAATTTGACATTGTGTTTGTGTTTTGGGTTTTGCTACTTTACCTCTTTCTGCTTGTTACTATTGCTGGCTTAGGTATTGCTGTTGGTAGAAAATGCTTGAAGGCCTGTGCAGATCCCCTTGGCATGCTTATTCCTTGGTTTGTCAGGAAGCTCCATTTGGGTTATTTTAATTAACAAGAATTGGGACACAAACTTCTAAAGGAATTAAAATAGGAACAATGCACTTGAGAGAGAAGGGTAGCTTAAGAAGCTGGCAGAAGACCAGGAATCAATGACAAAGTCATCAGACCTTGTCAATCCTAATATGAAACAAGTATAACTTCACAGTATCATAATCAAAAGACCACAACTTCTGTGGTTAGAGGTCTACAAGCTTAAGAGTTGTACAGAATTCATCTTGTCTCATGTAAGAGCAGTTGTAGTTGGACCTATATTGACTAAAGAGAATTGGCATTAAAGTTTTACAGAACTTATAACTAGATAGAATTTTATTAATAAATGAAGTAGAATTACATTGCTGCAAATAAGAGCTGTTCCAGCCTCGCTCTCATGGTATTGAAGTTGTGTTTGTTTTGTTCTCATTTTGAACTGTTACTGCAGTAGGATGCTATTGCATAAGCCACATCTCAATGGAGCCAGTCAGTACTTGCCATGGGGAGTACAGGCGGGCACGGCTGCACACAGGGAACACAGTGACATCAGGTGATACAAAGATCTTCAGTGCTCACAGGGTCTGGTGGGGGGATGCATTTCCAAAAAAAAACCAGGAAGCCTGGCTGGGCAGAGTCCACTGGAACACTTTCCCCACAAGCACTTGCACTTGCAGCCCCCATTGTTGGCAGATGGGATGGGAAAACTTTCCACCAAGATTTTTGCAGCTATTGGTTTTGGTCAGGCTTAGTGAAAGTGATATGTTGCCTGTTGGTAGCTTTGAAATTCTTGAAGCTGGATCTACAATTATATTTTTTTAGGGTTGACAAACAAAGCTTTATGTAAGACAAGTGCTTTTTCTTTTAAAGGTTTAAGGAAAATGTTTCCATACGACAGCTGAGAGCTAAATCTGTTGTTATTGATACCAGAAGGTGCTTGTTCCTTTCAATTTATTCTTTTGGGTTTATAGAACTCAGCTTTTCTTTCTTTTTTTTTTTTTTTTTTTTTCCTTAATGTATGCATTCATTCTTCATGGAAGTACATCCTGTCCAGTCAAAATGTGGTCATAATCACCTCAGGTTTTAATATGAGCCAATTTCAATCTGTTAGGTAATATAAAATGTGTGCTGCTATGTCTCTTTTGACCACTTGTCTTCTCCATTACTAAACATATTCTCTCACAGTATAATTCATGAGAGTGGGGAAATGCAATGTTTGGTGTCTGTCCTCTGACCACTCTGTGCAACGGGTGGTCCTATTCTGTCTCCAGAACCTGTTACCGATGCCGCTTTGGATGCAACAGCTGTTTAAATATTTTTCAGACAAAGCAATTTTGTATTTGTCAGAGTACTTTTTCCTAGTCAGACCATCTCCTGCCCTACATCAATAATTCTTAAGGTGGCCAGGAAGGGCAGAGGAGCAAAGCCCAGATCACAGTTGTCAAAATTTGGCTTAAGCAGCAATTAAGACCCAGGAAGGTGAAATGGTTTAGGATAAGCTGTACAGGTCTTTCACCAAACCTATCTCTACCACACCCCTTGCTCTGTGCCTTAAAATTTGTTCTTCAAGGATATATTTACGGACTTGCATCTTTTCCTTCCAATTTCAGAACTTCATAAAAGTTTCAAGTGGTGAGTGAAGTGGAAAGAGAGCATAGATTTTCTAGGTGAAGCTGTTTGAGAAATGGTATCGAGCTTTGCAGGCTTGTTTTAGTGAGTCCCAGAGTAGGGTTTTTTTTTTTAATAATTGAGAATTGCCACGTTTAATGTGAAGATTATAAAACTGTATCTTTTTTTTTAATGTTTTGAGCAGTAAACTCAGTAGCAGAGAAGGTATTTCAAATGTGAATATGAAATACAAAATGCATACAAAACCAAAGTGATTGTGATGGAAGTACTACAGAAATTGGTTTCTTGATGCTCAGTATTGAAAACATGTTGATACATGCAAATATACAAGAAAATGAGCAAGTAATGATAATAATTTCATCAGCTGTTATGCTCAAATTGTCTCCATCAGTCAAAGCATGTAGCTTTAAATAGAGTTTTTATCTAGTAATTCTCAGATGTGAACTATTACTCATTGTTTTAATTGCATACCTACAAAATGTGTTGGCAATTAACAAGTCATCATTAACCCTTTCAAGGCAAATTGGTTTTGAAGATACCTTTGTGCTGCCCTGTGTTCCAGCCTGTTTTTTTTTTTTTGGTTTGGTGTGTTTTTGTTTGTTTTTTGGTTGGTTGGTTCGGTTTGGTTTTTTTTGGGGGTGGTGGTGGTATTTTTGTTTGTTTGTTTTTTGTTTTTTTTCTTTCTGGTTTGGCAGAAGTCTCCCCTGGGCACAGTTACCTTACTGGTGTTATCTTAAGTAGGTATGAAAAAAATGCAGTTTGGTTTGGCTAGAGTGTGTTAGTGCAGAGAGGATTTATGGTAAATTGATAAAGAAGAAATAGAATGTGAATGGGTCTAGTATTCAGTTAAACAATGCAGTTATGACTGTATTTCATTTAGCTCAATAAAAATAAAAATCTCTGCTGTATCTGCAGTTTCCTTGAAATATGTCACCTGCAGTAGAGTGATGAATTCTGCCTAAGCTTTGATTTGTTGAAGTTTCAGTTGAACAATGAACTAGGCTTGAAAAAGATAACTTGACTGACACTGGGTTATCACTATGTATGAGTATTTTCCTCTATCTAGTTTGTTCTGCATGTTCACAGGACCTTTACCAAAGCATTGTCATGTGCCCTGTGTAATCTGCAGAATTTAGAGCGGCTCTTGAATGCTCTCATAATTTTTTGTTTTGTTTTTTAGTATAAAATAACGAATGTAATTCTACTTTTACTGTGACAATGTGCTACTATATCTATTCCGGCTAGTTTATTTTCCTTGGATTTAGCCAATCCAATGAGGTGCTGTCAATTGTTCAATGAATTTTAATTTTTCATTTGTTTTAATTAGCTAATTCAGCAATCAGTATAGTGCCTTGGTATAGTAAACTGTTCCTAGGATAGTAAAGATGATCAGATCATGCAAATGCCTTCCTCTGAGCTCTGTTTAAAATTTTAAACAATTGTTTAAAATTGCATTAGTCTATTTTGCTTTCTTAGAATTCTTTCACCAGATAATGGTATTTGATTCTCTTTTGAATAGTCTATAAAATCAAAATGTACTTTTTAATATATTCTTTTAAAATCAGCTATATTTAAGTAAATGGAAGTGGGATGATAATGTGCCAGCTTTCAACTGAGGAATTCTTAGCTGTTTTGTGTAGTCAGTGTGTGTATATTTTTTTTTTTTTTTGAGAAATAATATCATTAAACATTCTCCAAAAGAGGGAATAATAGTGAAAAAGAAGTTAAAGAGCTGACAAGTGTTTTCTGTGCTACAGTCATCTGAGGACTGCAGTATAGTTTTCTCTTGAAAGTTGTTTGAATTGCTGGCTACTTAGCGTTTAGCCAGTGCTGAATCTGTTGAATACTATTACTGGTAATTAAGGCAAGGTCTACTACTGCTTGCCAATTAGAAAAATAGCAAATCTGACATTTGAAGGAATAGCTTTTAAGTTTACTGACTTCAGACAAAGCCTTGTTTTATTACCGTCTCTCTCCCGTTCAACAGAGAGACAAACTGTAGTACAGGGTTTCTGGTTTCTTTTTATACTGACCGTAGAAGGAGAAAGGGGCATCTGGCTTCCCAGTTTTAAGTGTAACCTTTATGAATTCTCTCCTTTGAGTTGGAAGAAGTCTTAACTGTGGAGGCCAAAATGACCTAGCAACTTAAAATCAACTACTTTAATATATTTTGAGTACATATATACAAATATAAATGTGGAAGATGGCTCCTTTCTTTGGAAACATCATTCAGGTGACACTTTGTGTTTGATGGTGTTGTGCTTCAGGTTGTTGCTTTAGTGCTTTTAGTCTGGATATGAGTTTTTTCCTTTTCAGGGTTTTCAGAAGCAGCGTGCTCCTTCAATAGTGTTGTGAAGTTGGCTGCATGTAGTTTGGATTCAGATGGATGCACATGAGGAAAAAGTTTGTTCCCACTGATAGCTATTAAAGAACAGTTTGTAATAAGAATCAAGCTGTATTTTTATGGGGAGAATAAAATTTGAAGGTTCTCCATCCAAATCTATATTTTTCCCAGTTTGTACTCTGTAATAAGTATGTTTTAATCAGTAAAGCATAATTTCATATTTTTAAAAACACCTTTTTTTTTTTTTTCTTCCCCTAAAGGATTATATCAAGCAGTTGATCTTTACATTTTTTGAGTTTGTTTCTGTTCAATGTAAAATGCTGGGCTGGAAGCCAGCTATTCAAGAGCTGATTCAGGAATAGACTTCATGCATCTGTCTCAAGGGCAATGGCATATCCATCAGATGGAGGGATAGATAATAGAGCAGGTATGGAGAGGTTTCAGTGTCCAGTTTTATTGTGCTGCCTGTCAGAGTCCTGGCAGAACTGACAGAGATGGAGTAGTGCCCAAACCAGTGTTACAACTGGTTACATGTCATTTCTCAGGCAGAAGGCTGTATTTATTAAAAGTAATTGTCCTGTAAATAGCTATGAAACTTGTATTTAGAAGCTTTCACCCAATGGCTTCTTAGATCCTTGTAAAGCCTCAGGTATTTTTCTGAAGCATGTATTTGCTGGTGGTGGCTGGATTCAATCATGGCTCTGTCCTTCAAGAGGATTTTTTAGCTTGTGACACCCCCTATGATTATTTATTAATATAGCTTGAAGTGGGCTTAAGAAAATGAAATAATGCAAAAGCCTGCATCAGTGAGCAAAGCGGAAGCCTCCAGATGCTAATTGGAAAGGTTGGATTCTAACTTTTGGCACAGATTTTGGCAGTAATTTCTGGGTTTATTTCTTGTGCAGTGTGGTTGCGTCTAGAGCCCTGGCCATGCTACTTGGGATGTCAGAGAGTGCCTTGTTTTTAGTGGTTGGGTGACATAACACTTAAGTACTAAATTGAACTAGTATTTTAAAAGCAAATGATAGGCTTGTGAAGAAATGAAGTCCTCGTTATATCCAGAAATAAACTCAGCTGTTCAGCAACTATGCCCACAATGGCACTTATACTTAGAGGTCAAATCTGGCTGGAAAAAAAAGAAACCCATAAAACTGTGGTGTATATTAGATCTGATTTACAGTATCCTAAAGTAAAGAAAAAATAGCCAACATCCAATTGTGAGTAAATGCAGATTTGTTTTATGGGATTTATTGTATGATGCTGGCAACACATGATGAAGATGATGGTGTTTTATAGAGTTCATGGGATGTGGCAAAAGGTTTGGAGTAAATAGAAATGAATGTGGCACTCAAATTTTTAGAGCATAAACTTTCTATGAGTAGTTAAAAAATTTAATATGCTCTGTTCGTGGGGGAAAGGTAGACCACAGGTTTTCCCATATCAAACACAATGTTTTAAATAGCACAAATTCACAGGATCACAGGATGTCCGGGATTGGAAGGGACCTTGGAGATCTTCGAGTCCAACCCCCCTGCCAGAGCAGGATCATATAATCTAGCAAAGGTCACAAAAGAATGCATCCAGGCAGGTCTTGAAAATCTTCAGAGAAGGAGACTCTACAAACTCCCTGGGGAGCCCATTCCAGTGCTCTGTGACCCTTACAGTAAAGAAGTTCCTTCTCATGTTGAGGTGAAACCTCATTTGCTCCAGCTTACATCCATTCCCCCTTGTCTTATCACAGGGCATGAATGAGAAGAGGCTGTCCCTTTCCTCTTGACACTCAGCCCTCAGTCTTCTCCAGACTAAAGAGCCCCGGGTATCTAAGTCTTTCCTCATAAGGCACGTGTTCCAGTCCCTTAATCATCCTTGTAGCCCTCCATTGGACTCTCTCAAGCAGATCCCTGTCTCTCTTGAACTGGGGAGCCCAGAACTGGATGCAGTACTCCAGGTGAGGCCTCACCAGTGCAGAGTAGAGGGGGAGCAGAACCTCCCTCGATCAGCTGGACACGCTCTTCTCAATGCACCCCAGGATACCAGTCCTTTTTAACATGAGCTGTATACTTCTCTCTTCCTTGAAGTCTCCTTCAGAAGCTCCCTGCTCATCCATACAGGTCTCCTAGCATGCCTTCCCGATTTTTTTCTCAATGGAATATATCTATCCTGGGCCTGGAGGAAGTGATATTTAAAAGATAACCAACTTTCTTCGACTCCTTTACCCTACAGAGTCTTAGCCCATGGGATTCCTGCAGGTAGATCTTTGAAGAGTTCAAAGTTAGCCCTGTGGAAGTCCGAGGTTGTAATCCTACTTATTGCTCTACTTCCCCCTTTTATAATACTAAACTCTACCATATTGTGATCACTATCGCCTAGGCTGTTCCTGATCTTAATGTCCCCAACCAGTCCTTCCTTATTAGTTAATATAAGGTCCAACAGTGCACCTCTCCTTGTTGGTTCCTCCACTGCCTGCTTCAGGAAGTTATCATCTATACACTGCAAGAGTCTTCTGGACTGGGTATGCCTGGCTGTGTGGGCTTTCCAACAAATTCAGGGTGATTGAAGTCACCCATGACTACCAGGGAGAGTGTTCTAGAGGCCACTTCCAGTTGTCTGTAGAAGGCCTCGTCAACATCATCGTCTTGGTTTGGTGGTCTGTAGTAGACACCCAGAACAGTTTCACTACAGACCACCAAACCAAGACGATGATGTTGCATCAATAGAATACATTATAAATATTTGTTAAAATTTTAATGATTTTTTTACATTCTGAACTGCTTTCAAAGGGAAAAAATATCTGATTAAATGAATAAATTTAAGCATAAACCAGACATCAACACTAAGTACTCTATAGCTATTTTTTTCAAAGTCTCTTCAGAATGCTACTTCATTTAAAAAATACTTGACTTTGCATTCAGTGGATTTCTTAGAATTACTTTTTATTTTCTATTATTTCCCAGTAAAGGTACCAGGAATTTGCCTTAATCTTTGACAGTGGTCACAACAAGCCTTTCCCTTCTCTTCAGACTTTTCTAAACTTCTTGGAGGTAGGAAAAAGAAGGTCTGACAGATCTCTGTGGAGTAAGAATGTCCTTTTCTGCTTGTGCTTGTACAGCTTCCTACTGTGCTGATAACTGCTTTTTTCCTGCAGTTTTGTGGCAAAGGGATCTGCAGTCTTCATTGGTTGTGGGAAATTTTGGAGCTCCTTTTTACTTCAGACATAGGAAAAGAAAAATGTGGGACATGTTTTCTAGCTTACACACCCTTGGGGTTTTCTGCCAGTGTTTTCTTTGCTGCTTGGCAAGCTCGTTTTGTTCATGCTGAGAGGCAAGTTACACCTCGGTGATATGAGATACTTTTACAAGATTTGGAATTGCTAAAACATGTCAGTTCAGTATGTGAGTGAGTTTTGAGGGGGGTAAGAAACAGCCAGGAGAACTGAGCCTTTCAAGCTGTGTGGACTCTATTCTTATTAGTGTAAGAACTATGAAGTAGGTTTTAAAAAAAAAAAAAAAAAAAAGACTAAATCAGCATATTTAAAATGGCACTGTTAGCCATTCAGAGTGTGCCAATCCTGGCAGCTTTCCTGGTTAGCTCAGTGAGCATTGCATGCAATCAAATACTTCTTTTAATTGGGAGTTTATTTAGCTGCATATCTTGAAGAGCCTAGGATTTGAATCTCTTGGCCTTTGCATCTATTCCTCTGAAACAATTTCCATATCGTATTCTTATAAAAAGTAAGGTTGGTGTTCCTTACGAGGCAGTTGTAATGTTACAGTATCAGAGGTCAGTCTCTCAAAGGCTTATAGTATGATAAACCAATTCTGCCTCAATATATTCATGGGTTATTTAAAAGCCATGGGCCCACCCATTTGAAAAGAGTGAACGTGTTCATTGGTCTCAAATGACTAGAGAATGGATTTCTGCTCATGTGCCTCAACATGTGCCTGTTACAGAAATTCAAGTATTTGTACATCAAATCAGGTACAGACAAGTACCCGTTAGTCATATGACCCACTGCAGGCACATTTATATATATATGTGTGTGTGTGTGTGTGTGTCTCTGTGTGTGTATACACACGCTCCTAGTATAGTCTTAACTTTGAATCTGTCTTGTATTTCTATTTTAATCATGAGACAGACCCCTGTTTTAGTTTGCAAGTTAGGGAAACTGGGGAAAGACATGCAGGGAGCAGTCTCTGGAACCCCCTCAGAACTGGTCTGTTCTTGAATCTTCTCCATACTCACGTCTGAGGGTGTTCTCTCTAAGCAAAGTGTCATGGGTTGGAAAAAGGCTGGAAGAATCTTGTCATGGCATGCTGGCTCTGCTCCTTCCACACTGAATAATAGAAATAAACATAATAAAGTCTTCATAGTGAATCTGGATAGTGTGCTAAATTTGTAAACAATTTTTTTTGTTGTTTAATTTTATTTTTTTTTCTTACAGGAAATACTGGATAGATCCCACGATGGAGGATGGGAAGCCCGTTTGGGCTCCACACCCAACTGATGGATTTCAGATGGGCATGATTGTGGACATTGGCACTGACAACTTAACTATTGAACCTTTGAATCAGAAAGGCAAGGTAAGTGTTTCACAAACAAGGAACAGAAGAAAAACTGTTACAAAAGCATTTTACCTGTTGGCCAAATGTCTGCCAATATCTACAACTACACGCTGCCTGAAGGAGTGGAAAATCAATTTTCTCTCTAAAGTTTGGCTAGAGATCATAGAATCACAGAGTTGTTTTGGCAGGAAGAGACCTCTAAGATCCTCAAGTCCGCCTGTTAACTCAGCACTGCCAGGTCACCACTAAACCACATCCTGAAGTGCTAAATCTAAATTTCTTTTAAATACTTCAAGGGATGGTGATTCTACCACTCCCCTACACTATAAAGCCTGGTACAATGCTTTACAACACTTTTTCAACACTTTACAGTACTATCCAACCTAAATCTCTCTTGGCACAACTTGAGGCCATTTTCTCTTGTCCTGTTGCTTGTTACTTGGGGGAATAGACCAACACCCACCTCGCTACAACCTCCTTTCAGGTAGTTGTAGAGAGCAGTAAGGTCTCCTCCAAGCCTTCTTTTCTCCAGGCTAAACAACCCCAGTTCCATCAGCTGCTCCTTATAGGACTTGTTCTCTAGACCCCTCAACCAGCTTTCTTGTCCTTACTTGGACACTCTCCAGCACCTCTGTGTTCTTTTAGTGAGGGGCCCAAGACTGAACACAGTACTCAAGGTGCAGCTTCACCAGTGCGAAGCGCAGGGAGACAGTCACTTCCCTGGTTCTGCTGGCCACACTATTTCTGATATGCCGTTCGCCTTCTGGGCCACCAGGACACACTGCTGGCTCATGTTCAGCTGGCTGTTGACCCACACCCCCAGGTCCTTTTCTGCTAGGCAGCTTTTCAGCCACTTGTTCACAAGCCTGTAGAGTTGTATGAGATTGATAGGACCCAAGTGTTGGACCCAGCACTTGGCCTTGTTGAAACTCATTCCTCTGGCCTCAGCGCATTGATCTAGCCTGTCCAAGGTCCTCTGTAGATACTTGCTACCCGCAAGCAGATCAACACTCCATTCCAATTTGGTGTTATCTGCAACCTTACTGTGGGTGCCCTTGATACCCTCAACCATATCATTGATAAAGATATTAAAAAGAACAAGCCCCATTACTGAGCCCTGGGGAATACTGCTTGTGACTGTCTGCCAACTGGATTTAACTCTGTTCACCAACATGCTTTGTGCCTGGCTGTCCAGCCATTTTTTAATCCAGCAAAGCATATGCCCATCTAAGTAATGAACAGCCAGTTTCTCCAGGAGAATGCTGTGCGAAAAAACAGTGTCAAAAGTTTTACTAAAGTCCAGGCAGACAACATTCACAGCCTTTCCCTCATCCACTAAGTGGGTCATCTTGTCATAGTAGGAGATCAGGTTAGTCAAGCAGGACCTACCTTTCATAAACCCATGCTGACTCAGCCTGATCGCTTGGTTGGGCCTGATCAGTTGGTTGTCCTGTACATGCTGCATTTATGTCAGTCAAGATGATCTGCTCCATAACCTTCCCTGGCACTGAGGTCAGACTGACAGGCCTGCACTTCCCTGGATCCTCCTTTTGGCCCTTCTTGTAGATGGGTGTTTTATTTACTCACCTCCAGTCAACTGGGACCATTCTGGTTATTCAGGACTGCTGATAAATATGGGAAGTGGCTGGGTAAGCACTTACACCAGCTCCTTCACTACCCCTGGGCAGATCTCATCTGGCCCCCTAGACTTGTGTGCATCTAAGTGCGTAACTTTGTTTAGCTTTAGCTTGCATTGCAAATGTAACATCCCACTGATGAGAGGTGCTTTCTTGTGAGTTATCTGCATGTGCATTGCGTATGTGCTTGTGAAAGAGGAGGATTGAATCTCCACAGCCATTTGACTCAATACTGTATACTTTATTTTTCTAAATTAGAGACTGGTTAAGAGTCTGCTGTTGAGATTAGTTTATCTTCCTTACATTCATAGAATGTCCTACATGGGTGTGCTAGGCTCTGACTTAGATTAGACACTTTATTGTTAGACTGATGAAGATTTGAGAGTTCAATCCTCTTACCTTAAGTACCTTGAGAAGTAACATGGTGTCAAACAAAGGTCCTATGGAATTGCTACATCAAATTAAAGGCAAAATAAATAAAACTTTTAAAATTAATCCATCCTAATTAGTGTGTTCCAACTGCTTTATTTATCATGACATCTTTCAGATTCAGTATGTTGTAATTAAATGTCAGTTTTACAGGAAGCACCTTGTATCTATCAATTATCTTAATTCAGATGGTCAGCATCCTGTTTTTACTAGCAGGAATAAGATCAGACACTGTTTTTAAAAGTTGTGATTTTTGAATTTGTGAATATGTGATATGTGCCCTTTCTAACAATTTTGTCCTTTCTTTATCTTCAGGTATGGAAAATAAAAAATATTTTTTGTAGCTTTTTTCATGTCAGCAGTAGTGGAGAATGCCTTGTCACAGGTCAAAAGGTTATGCAGCAGTCCTTCCTTTTGGGGCAATGTTTATAGGCTTTCTTTTTTCATCTTGGAGAGGAAGTTAATTTTGCTTTCCTTAGAAGTATAAAGCAAGTACAATATCTGATTTTTGTGTGTGGGAGATAAAGTCTGTCAGTTTAGTAGTAGTAGTATGCATTCTTCAGTTTGGGGAGGAGCAAAATTATTCACACAAGAATATTAAATATTCTGAAGCTATGACTAAACAATCTTTAAATAACTTAAATGATCTTGACCCCCACTGATATTTCTGTTTGTATCCCCAAATAGTTCTGATGTGATAAAGAGAAGAAGTCTGTATATTGAAACAGAAAAAGGCAGTAAGGAGATTTCTGAGTCACTATTCATTTCTAACATAAGCACCTTTCAGGGAACATAGATAGATATATATAATTTTATTTTTAAAAACAAAACAAAACCAACCAACCAAAACCAACCAAACAAACACACAAAACAACAACAACAAAACCTCCCAAAATTATTCTAAACCCCAACTATTTTGCTTCATGGTTCACAACGAAAAATCTCCTTACTTCTAGAAAGTTATCCTTCTCTTGTCTGTCTTCTTGAATTAAGCAGTTCAGTTAAGGACCTAATGTTCACTTACCTAAGGGAACCAACACAGTTTAAATAATGTAGAGATTATGTTCCTATATTTCTAATTATCAAACTTTCTTACGTTAATAGAAGTGGAGTAAAACATTTTCTTGATTACTTTCTTAGACTTTCCAAGGTGTTATTGTTTTCTTTTTATAGTACAATATTTCTCATTACTTTTTGTCTTTTTGAGAAGACACTGTTCTTGTTCACTAAGACCATGAATTTGAAGTAGTCAGCATTAATAACCCTTATCATCATCTTTGTTTACTTAAAATGATAGTTCAAAAGTGCTCTTCAGTAAGGAGGAGTGATCCAGCAGCTCCAGAGTTGGCCATGATAATTACAGGGAGGAGAGGAGTAACCTGATCTTGTAAGCATATCTGTGTGGTGTTACTTATTATTATTTTTTAATCTGGGTCATTAACATGTCATATGTATTCTTTGTAGGCACTGGTAGTTTACCAGAGATCACAGCCTGAAAATGAAATGTGTATGCATATGTTTGATTATTGCCTTTTGTACCACTTAATGATTAATTAAAATATGTTGTTAATAACTGCAATAAATGCTGCCAGGCAGCAGTTTCATGATGTCTTAATATCTTCCCTCCCTTCTCCACCCCTTGCTAGCTCTGGCGATGCAGAGTGGCACCCTCTCAGTTCTGCCTGCCGAGGTGTGTTTGACACAGCAAATGAGGTCAGAGAACTGATGCACTTTAAAAATGAAGAAGCGGAAAGTTTTCAGGATGGCAGAAAACAGTGGCAGGAGAACAAAGTCCTGAGGCCAGCATGGCCATTAGATGGCTCTGTATTATGAAACCAAGTTACCCAGCTGAGACTGGGTGTAGGTAGTTGGCCACCATGTTGATTTACTTACAAATCAGAAGTAGCAGTTTTGAGTACTGCAGCCCATACAGAGTTATTAACAACATTTACATTTCTATATGGAAGCTGAGTGTTTAAAGAGAGGTGGAGATCTGAGTCACCCAGCCTGCACTATACAAAGAAGAGTAATCCAAGCTGCAAGAGCGTGTTATCAGAACAGAGGATGCATGTGTTACATGATGGGAGCTACTCTCCGAAAACTAGTTCATCAGCTTGTTAGGCTGATAAGTGCCAGGACTGGAAAGGAAACAGATAAACTGGATAATGGTTTGCTAATGACCATGGTACAACCCGGGCCTGGAGTTCTGCCCTGCTAATGGGCTCCAAACTGGACCAGGAGGGCCAGGGCTGGCAGCCTTGGCTCATGTCCCACCAGCAGTCGCATGCTGGTGTGCAAGGAAGGAGGTGGGTAAAAAGGCAGCCAGATTGTTAAACTCAACTAGTATTGCATGTACACCTCTACTGAAGGAGGAGTACACTTCTACAGGGAGGAGACAGTAAAATTGCCAATCAGGGAATTTTCACTTTCTTGGAGGTAGCAAATCTAAGTGAAGTGATAGGAAGAGACACCTTGGAGGGATTTGCACACTGAGGACCCTCCTGCCACTGAGGAGTGGGGGGGCAGGCATTTCCTAGAGCATTAGCAGTAATGAGTTTCTGGCAGTCATTGGTAAGCTGTGTTGTGCTGCAGGTACTTGCTGACGTCCCTCCTGCCATCAAGTAAAAGGCATCTTATGGCCCTGTGCCAGGTGTGAAGGGTCATGGAGAGCTTTATGGGGCACCTACTGTGGTATGCTGTGAATAACCAGAAAGGTATTTTCCTGGGCTAAGTATAAATGAATAAATGTACTTTGAAACTAAGGATCAGAATGTCCAAAGTTCAGTGTTGTTCTTCCCAGCAGTAAGTGCAGCTTGCTTGCATGAATGAGACATACTCTTGTCTGTCTTACACAGCATTTATACTGCTTTAGATTGGTTTGTGACATACAGCTGAGAGTAGGGATGTCTCTTGTCTGTATCTGGAGGGTATAAAGGGAGGCATGGTTACATATATTGGGTTACATGGTAGAAAGAAGATCCTGCTTGCATGGAAAGATATCTTTTTTCACTCATCTAGTTTCTGGGAGAATAGTTAAGATTGCCATTGCATTTCAAGGGCTGCTTCATTACAAAGAGAAGGGAAAGAAGTACAACCTTGCAGAACCCCCTGTATCTCCTGTTTTGCCTCCCGAGTCCACTTTAATGTCATAAGATTAATACCCTCTCCATTTCGTAAAACAAGTTTGTTCTAAACTGTGCCTTAATACAAAAGTCTTCCACCAGTTTTCCACTTTCGAAGCATTTTCTCCTTACAATAAAAAAAAAAAAAAAAAAAAAAAAAAAAAAAAAGGAAAAACACAAAAAAGTAAAGAATTTTTTGGGGAATGTTTTTTTTGATAGACTT
>JANHFX010019614.1:37611-49300 GCA_027560015.1 Chloroceryle amazona
AGGGGAAAAACCAGATTTTTGCGAAACGGTGCCCTAAACCAAAAGTCTTCCACCCTTTTTCCCCCTTAGAAGCATCTTTTCCTTACAATAAAAAAAAAAAAAAAAAAAAAAAAAAAAAAGGAAAGACACAATATAGTAAAGAATTTCTTTGGATATGTTTTTATTGATAGACCTGGGATACCTTGCCCATTTTCCTATATAATATATTAAATTGTAATAGTAATTGGCAATATTCAGAGCTCTGCACATCTAACTAGCATCTTACCTCCATAACAAGTCATCACTCCACATAAAGCAGCAATCCAACTGTGACATTGTTGGCACAGTTAAAACTAGGCTTCATGTTCTAATCTGAATTCCAATGGGAAAACATCAGCTTTCAGATAAGTCTTCTTAATATTGAGTATTTATCACTTCTAAAATATTCTAGAAATCAGTTCACAATTCAGATTGAGTGAAAAAAAAAAACAACAAACTTAAGGAGAACATAATACAGCTTGAATTTTCATTTTTTCCATTGAAATGTATCATAAATCATAAGGCTGAGTGGTAAGGACATTAAAAAAAAGGAAATATTTAAGTATCAGAGATTTGTGAAGAGTCTTACAGAGTAGCTGGGTACCTTATACACACTCATGAAAAAAAAATTGTTTTTATTAATGGTTAAACTTGGGTTACATGGCAGTAGGCAAGTATAAAAAGTGAAGTTAGATTTTTGTGAAGCTGGTCATATTCTTTTTAAACTTTTCTACTCTTTCATTCACAGGGAGCTGTTTATGTGGGAAACTCTTGTCTTCAAATGTATCTTGTTGGGTAAAGATATGTGTTTAACATTGACAAAATTACTTGTGAAAAAATTATTATGATAATATGATCTAACTGTAGTATTATAAGAGGGAGGAAAGGGGGAAAATCTCTGCCCTGCTCGAACAGAATAGCAGCTGGCAACTTTGTGAGGTACATAAAGACATTCAGTTCCTCCATGGCTCCACCACGCTCTGATAAAGGATATTTTGGACTTTCAGATGTTCCAATGTCATTGAGCAGCTCCATTTCCCTTAGGAAAGCTTCTTGTGCAGATTTTTCTGTATTAGAACCTGATATGTGGATGACAATAAAAAATTATTATGGCTACTAATTGCATACTTTATGATAACTTTGTAGGGAAGAGATGTCACAGACTTACTGTTTTACCAGTAAGTTCTGCTCTGAGACATTTTTAACCCTTCCCACTTCAAAGGGAGTTGGAATCTGTGGCTGCCTGTTCATGATGGTGTAAGCTACAAGAGTTCACATACTGTCTATTGTACTGAAGCAAAGATGAAACAAGTTGCTGTCTTTCTCCTAAACTTCTGTGTGAGATGTTTCTCATGGGACTATCTTTCTGAGTACAGTGTTAAACAAGCAAACATGTTTGTTTATTAAGGTCATTCTTTAGATCCAGATGGCTGCCTTTTCAAATATTAGGCTAGACTTCTTGTCTCTATTTCCATGGGGAAAAGGAATCTGTGCCTAGAGCAGGATGGTGGCTATCATGTTTTATTGGTACAACAGGGCTTTTGTTCATTCATAGGTAGCTCAAACAAGCTATTACTATGGTAAACGAAAAAAGTATAATTAAAAACCTACCTCTTAGAATAGGTATTTTTGTGCAGATGCTGTAACGCTTGTGTTCTAGAAGGTTGTGGGTTTTTTTCCTTTCTTTTTACAACAATATAAATTATGATTTCTGAAGGATGAAGAAGAAACAAAGTTGTTTTTGTTATGAATTTTTCCACTGAACACTCAATAAATGGCTGTTTTCTATAACTGGAATAAAAGGCTTGAAGGAAGATCTTATTCTAATATTGATTTATTAAAGAAAAAACAAACAAAGCTACAGTATTTCAGGATACATTTTTATTTTATGAATGCTTTAATACAGCATATGACAACACATTCCATTGACTGAACTAATAATTTGGGGTTTATTCTGTGAACCTCTTCACAAAACTGAGGAAGTTGTGTCCTTTACAGTGCTTTTCCTTTTGCAGGAGTTTTGTATCTTTATTTTTTATATTACACAGTATCACAATATTACATGCCATTTTTGAAATGCACATCAAATATATAAAAATATATATTACAGTGACTGAATTTTTATAACATATTGTAGTAATGTAGATGCAGCATCTAGTAACTCAGTAAAATTTCCAGTCCTGATGTATATAAATCTGGCAACTTCATTTTAAGCTATGCACAATTACAGTGCACATGCTTGTGTCATTGCTTAAGACATCTTTGAATTATATTCCTATTTTTATGGAATTCTGACATTAATATTTTTCATTGAACAGACTTTCCAGGCTGCTATCAATCAAGTGTTTCCTGCAGAAGAGGACAGCAAAAAGGATGTAGAAGATAACTGTAAGTTATAAATTTTAAAATAAATCACGCATTTGAAAAAAAAAATCTATTTAGAAGAGACTACTGTTTCCTTACAAGCTTCCTGTTTCTTCCTTGTAGTCTTTGTTTTGCTTCTTTGCTTGAATTTTTGTATGACTTCTGCTAGTCCTTTACATTTGTTAAAGTAAGCCCATCTTAAATGTAATTGTGGGATTTAATTTTCAGTTGAACACTTCAGAGGAAGTCATAGTTACATTAATCCCACATACAACTATTGTGTCTCCTAATTATATCAGGTTCAATCAGTTCAATCCATCGGTGTTCAGGATTGCAAGGGTTAAATACATCTTTTATAGTGGAGCAAAAGAATTAGTTCCTTTATCAGCAGCATTTTCTGGCCTGTAATCCATGTCTCAGATCACATTCCTGTGCAAGGGCAGGTAGTTGGAAACAAATTTTAAGATAAACCTTCAAAACTGGACACAAGAATCTGTACCCATTAGGGCCACTGGAAAAAGTAGTAGGTTATAGTGGATTGGATACAGGAATGCTGCTTGAGGAGGAGTTTTGAGGTGAACTTCTGTAATAAATTTAGGTGTTGATCTGAAGGGTTTGCATTTTGTTGAATATTTTAAAGTTAGGTGTGTGTTTAAAAAAAAAAAAGTGTAAGAATTCCCTATGACAGGAAATCCATCTGTTACAGCTTCTCCCATAAGGAACAAGATGATGAGACCTGAGGTTTATGACCTGATTTAGACGGTCCAGTGTCACTGCAGGTGGAATGAAGCTGGTAGCCTTGCTTCCAGTTGCTTATATTTTTGTGACCATTACATGGTTTGAAACCTTTCAAAGCTTCTATCTATATTCTCTGCACATGGTGATTGCTAGGGAAATGCATCTGTCATAATGATTTTACTGAGAAGTCCTGGTGCCTAAGTGTCCTATTCAGGGAATTGAAATTCAGAATGAGATTATGGAAATAATTTGAGATAATTTGAGATTCCAGTTAAGTTAAAACGGTCTTTATGTCAGAGAAAATGTCTCCTTTGTCTTACTGAGTAAACTATAAAACTTAAAAATGCTTTGTGCAGTAATCCTTTCTTTATCAAACAGTATTTTGAGACTTCTCTGATGTATTCTCACTTTTTCTTCACCAGTTGAGGTTTATCTCCAGGATGTGCATCATGTACTAAAAGCACGTACATATACACTGGTTATATTTAGGGATGAGCCATATGAATATTCAGAATTCTCTATTTGGTGACTTCCTTTGCCCATGGATATAGGATTTTTTTATAGGATTTATTCTAAAGATGATGGATTTTGAAGTTGCTGACATAAGCCTTAGTTTGCATGTCTTGAGTGAAGGCTGTGACATTCCCTCGGGGAGCAAGCTCCCATTATGCAACAGGTCTGCAGGTATAACTGCTTTAACAAGGACTTACAAAGAGAGTACTGGGGGTGCACTGAAATCTGGGGTCCTTTCTTGTTTAGATAATAATTAAGCTTTTAATAGGATGCTTAACTGATGACCATTTCCTTTAAAACATACTGCAAACACTGAGAGGTTCTTATGAAGATACAGTCAAAGGAGGTGATCATTTCTTTAAGGGTATGTAGAGAACTACTATATGGTAGTTTCTCAACACTGAGAAGCCAAATGACTTCATAAATTATCAAACTTGAAAATTTAACACCCTGACTGCCCTGCCCCCGAAGGCATACACACGAGGGAAGGAGATTTTAACTTTCATTAGAGCAAGCAGGAGTTTCTGTTTCTGCCCCATTTCCTTTTAATGTCTCTCTCTCCTGGGATGACCTCATTAAAAGAGTTGAAGGTGGAAGTAGGTCTGTGGAGGCAGACATGCAATTTGTGATCCTGGCAACATTTTCTCAGCCATGAGAACTGAGTGTGTCTGGGGAGGAGAACTACTGTGTGATACTGGGTGCCATACCAGCAACCCTGTGGTTAGAGGGGGGTTGCTGGTCTGCTGGAGTAGCAGGGGAAAAGTCATGGTGATCAGGGCCAACCTGCTGCTTCTTAAAAGTATTGTGCACAGGCCTGATTTCAAGGCTGTTGTGATCCAAAGGGAGAATTTGCTTAGTGTAAAGCTAAAGCACATCTTGTGGGCCTCTGCCAACACACAGATGTGCATGCAAGGGATTTTGCAGAGGAAGATGGTTTCTTCTAAGCAACCCAGAAGTTGCAAGGTCTTTTGAACAGTGCAAACAGTTCCATCCGTTTGAATCCAAGCTGCGTTCAGGCATGTAATGGAAGGAAGGGCTGTTATTTAGTGGACCAACACACAAGCCAGAGGGAGGCTACAAATGACTGCTGAACCTGCCTTTGCTTCAGGCTAATCTGGAGAGCGTGGTGGGAGGCAGAGTCACTCCTTGGTCCACTGTGGAAGGAAGGCTAAAAGATTGAAAATGAAAATGCTGATGCTCTTGAGAAACTCCCATCATCCTTTACCAGTATTTTTTGGTTCAGCAGGAGGGGCATTGAAGGAGATGTTAAGACCTGCTTCAGGCATCCTTGCAGGGTGAGGTAGCTGGGCAGGTTGACTTTGTGTCATAAGAGCTGGCAGCCCTTCTTGCACATTTGTATAAATAAGTTGGAATACATTTTTATCTGCTGGTGCCTTTGAGAAAGGGCATCAGAGAAACAACTTTGTTCGTCATTCTTGTAATTGAGAGGTGCATACGTGGCCCTCGTGTGAGGTGTGGGGTAGCAGTTACAATTGCAGGCACAGTGCTTACTCCATCAATGGTAGTCAGGCGTGTGCAGCTTTTTAAGTGGTGCTAATAAAGTAAGGTTTACCAGTATGGTAGTTAGTCAGTTGTAACTGGACAGAATAGACTGGATAGAATTGTTCACTTGAATTTTAAGCAATAAGAAAATGAGGATTGAGCATATTTGAAAACAGAGGCTATGTAATGAGTACTGCCCTCAGTTGGTTTAGGGATAATGTTTTTAATATTGTTACAATGGAAATGGGTAATGAATTCTATAATTAAAGCTGCAAACACTTCCCAGTGCTTTACAGCTGAAAACGAGTACCAGCTTTGGCAGAGTGTGAAGCTGCATGGTCTGAAGCTTTCTTTGGGTGCCCACTCACTTCCTTGAGCTGCCACCTTGGAACATTTCAGCAGAGTTGGTTCAGCTATTTTATATTAATAAGCTAGGGAGAAAAATAAATCTAGGTTTTGGTGAGTTAACATGCTTTTCCCCTTTAACAGTTTCTTTGAGGAGGTCTAGTAGCAACAAAATTCAAGAGTAGAAACATGAAAGGTTGCATTGGTGCCTGGTGTTGCATTGATGCCTGATGATGCCTCCAGACAGTATTTCCTGATGGAATCAGTGGATGTAATCATCTGAAAATCACCAGGAAACAGCAGTTATGCTGAATGTCAGTTAGGTGGCATTACCCTGCGGACATTGTGGATGAGACTGGAGAGGGGAGCTGGAAGGATGCAAACAGTCAGTGTTAAGGATTTTGGTAGGCACCAGTTTTGGTGTTTATGGGCCAGCATGGATAGACATGGAGATGCACCATGTTTGTCTGAGGCTGGTAAAAGGGAGCTGATGCTGACTGGGGCCTGTTTTGAGACTCCTGCTGTTTGACTCTTTGTTCATCAACTTTCTGTAACTCCAGTTGTACAGTAAAGAGCAGATCTACAGTTTTTAAAGCATGTATTGAGTCAGCAGTTCTGCCTCAAGACAGTATACAGAAATGATTGATAGGATTAAATTGTGACCAAAGAGATAGGAAGTAGAATTCTCCTTAATTCTAAGATAGAGGTTTTGGCTGTATATGAAGGTTGTCCTGAGCTTTTAATGATATATAAGTGTCTTTTAATTGCAGGTTCCCTTATGTATTTAAATGAGGCTACTCTCCTTCACAATATCAAAGTTCGCTACAGTAAGGACAGAATTTACGTAAGTATAACGTCAGAACAACCAGTCCTTTCAAAAGATCAACAAAACAATTCTTTCCAATTCTATTTTTTCCTAGAACAGAAACTGAAGAGAAATGGTAACACTGGAAGGTTAGGAAGTTTTAGGCCTCCTTTTTTTATTTTGTGTGTGTGTGTGTGAATGTGTATATACCTTGTTTGAGATCTGAATCACATTAATCACATTAATTTTAGCTAATTTTTACCAGGCAGAGCAATATATTTTTTCTACATGACTGTTGATGTGCAACCATAGTATGGCATTGTCAAGACAAAAGTCTGTTTCTACAGGTAACTCACTTCACCAGTAGAGTAGCTGTTAACAAAGATGGTTTTCTTTCTTCATTATTTTTGAACGAAGCAAACAGGTGCTGTCTTTGACACCTCCTAGCTCAGATGTCCATCTTAATCTTTTATATTGCTATCAAATTGCCTAATTGTACTTAATGAATTCTGACTAAATTACATTTTGTCCTTGCCATCTGCCTGGACACTGACAGCTGTGAAATAGAAGAAAGATAAGAGTTTTCTTTTTTCTTTTTCTTCTTCTTTTTTTTTTTCTTCTGATACAGAGCTGGCTAGTGATAATATAAAACAGTTGTCAATATTTTTTTTTAAGTGTCTGTGTTAAAATAATCAATTTTTGTGTGTTCTAAAATGAACAGGAGTTAAACCCTTTTATATAAATACCAAAGGAAGGTATAGTTGGTTTTCTTCACTGCAGTTAACTTTACACAGCTGTAAATTATTTTTAGCTCAAGATCAAGTACCAGCTTTAAAATAAATAAATGACCATTTTATGCTATTCTGGAAAAATGATAATTAAAAAAAAAATGAAACAAAAAGCCCAAGGAAGTAAAATTCTAAATCTGAACTGGTTATGAGGTAGGATAGTATTTAAGTTGATAAAGCCTGTCTTTGCTGTAAACAAGGACTACTAATATTTTGTCCTGAGCAGGTGTATTTTCTGGAGAATGAAAAACAAAAAAAAACCGTTCAGTGGTTCAATTTATATCTTAACTACCTTTCCCTTGTAACTTTAAGATACAGATTGAATAAACACCTCTTGTTGTTGTTGTTGTTTATTTAATGCTGGTTAACATTACTTGTTACTAAAAGGAAACTTTATTAGTACTTGCAGCCCTTGAAGAAATGTTTTCCTTCATTGAAATAAGTACTAAAAATAGAGCCATCTAAGAACATCCAGCCATCTATCATCATATCATGATAGTGTCCAAATTTCAGTTGTCTAGGGATATGCTCAGTGACAGCAAACCAAATAAGTTATTCAGGCTGAAGCTTTGAAGAAAATAAGATAAACCTTTTTTTTTTCTGTAAATCTGCCTTTTTTTTTTTTTTTCCTGTGATTCAGACAGCTGTTCTTTTTTGTATGTAATCTGGCCATTTTAACCAAGCTATGAAGGTTCTTTCCAGAAATCTTTAAAAACCACCACCTTATCTTCAGTCTTCCTTATCCTGCAGAAAGATAAAAAGCAATCTTGGTTTGCGATTCTTCTCAAATTCCTTCTCTGAGAGAGAACATTTGCATTCAGTATTTCTCACTGTGGAAGCAGCCATAGCTAATTTCTCTCAGCTGAATGCTTTTATTGCCTGGCTTGAGCACATTCCCAGGCAGGATCCTGTCAGCCTTTCCTGCTGAGCTGCTTCCATTATTAGATATTGAAAAGTTATCCTCCTCACTGGAGGAGAGTGCGTTACGCTAGCCAGGAGCTTAGTTTATTCACTTCTGAGGAGGAGGTTGTGGTGTCCTATCCTTGATCCAGGAACTCAGACAATAGGAAATAATTTAAAAGGAGATTAGGAGAAAGGTCAAATTCAGGACATACTCCACAGCTCAGTGGTTAGGAAATTCTTCTGAGAGAATTGCATAGAAGCCCTGAGAAGATAATTAGAGAAACTCTAAAAATATATCCCTTCTTGTATCTGCATTAGCTGGAAAGAATTGTAGATGTAATTGTTACATTTAGTCTTCCAATAGTAGTAGAAAATTACTCTTAACCACTTGGTTGGATACTAGCTAATAGTTTGCTGTTAATTGTTTTCTTCACAGACCTACGTAGCCAACATTCTTATTGCAGTGAATCCGTATTTTGACATACCTAAGTTTTATTCTTCAGATACTATTAAAAAATACCAGGGTAGATCACTTGGAACATTGCCACCACACGTTTTTGCTATTGGTATGTATTGAACCTGTATTTCTCTTTTACAAAACAAGCGTGAAGAACTTTGCAGTTATCTATAAATTGCTACCTTTAATTACATAAAATTTACATAAACATTATAAAAATATTAAAACCCACTGATTGGTAAACCAGCAAATCTCCCATCCTTGATATGCAGTTTGAAGAATTTGGAAATCAGGAACCCTGGCAAACCTGTTGGGATTGTTCTGCATCCCCGGTGTTTTATGGCTAAGCAGTTTATATAATTTACAGCTATTAAAAAAAAAAAAGAGACACCCCCTCCCTGATTTTGCAAGTGAAGAATGATATAAATATGATTGTCACTGTCTTTCAGTGTAGTGATTTCCTTTGCCTTTTTATGTTGCCAGAGTACATGCACTGTCTTTTTATATGTTTGTGTTACAGGCAGAAAGTGCATTTAAATGTTACTAATTTAAGCAAAAAAATTGGAAAATGCAAATCAATGCTCGACTTGTTAAAAGCCTTTTCACTGTGTTGCATTCTGTTTTGTAATCAAAAGCATAAGTAGCTGGATTTTATGTACCTGTTGCATAACAAGAAACCCCATGTTTTTCCAAGTTTCCTTGTCTCATATGTTACTTGTTACAAACTGCCACTGAAAGTTTCCCTTTAGAAAACATCTTAAAGTAAGATTGGTTACTATTTTCTAAATACGTTTAATTCAAGAGATTTAGTTCTAGGTGGTTGGTTTTATTTTTTTGGCATGGATATTTTTGAGTAGGTCTTTGTTTTCAAAGACTTTAAACTCTTACATGCTGTGCTGGAGGGTGAGCAGCTATAACGTAAATTAAGGAGAAAGAGACTTTAATATGTTTTGCACTTAATTGTAAATATTTCATTTTTATCCCTGAAAATGTTACATTTTAGTTTTTGCATTGTAGTTTAACCTTATCCTTGCATTTCTCCTGAATATTCATTTTTGTCATCTTTAACAAATTCTTCTTTTTAAGCTGATAAAGCATTCCGTGACATGAAAGTGCTCAAAATGAGTCAGTCCATCATAGTCTCCGGAGAATCAGGAGCTGGCAAGACAGAAAACACTAAATTCGTTTTGAGGTTTGTGCTTTTGGACCAAAGTTATTCTGTGAATGTCTTGTGTTGATGCATTTGGTTGACATACAGACAGATAAAATTGCGAGATAATCAGTAGGTTTAAGACAAAATTCATTAAGATACACTCAGGCTTCTACATACACTTTAATACAGGAAATTCATTGGGTTAGACTTAAATGCTGACATGATAATATACGGTAACAGCTGCATACTCACATAAACCTTAACTCAGTTGTAGTGACATCATGTAGTTATTATGGTTTATGAAGCAGTCATTTTGGTATTGCACATCTGGTATTGTGGTAGATAAAAATGTAACTAGACATTTTAACTGTATCTTGTGAAACAGACCCTGTTGGTTTTGCCATAAATGAGCATTTCTCTGTTTTCCCTGTCTTAGTCTTTTTAGTTTGCTTGAGTGTCCAGGACTTTTTAACTCTTTATTTTGAGATAACTGCAGGGATTCTGTTGTATACTTTGCCCTAGTTTAGTGAACAAGATTGAATAATGGGATTTTTTTCTTTATTGATATTCATGCATGTCTGATACTAAATCAAGCATATTAAACTGCATGGAGGACATACTGTTGTTATATATCATCCTGCTTTTCTCTTATAGGATTTTTCATGTTTTTGACCATATATGCATTATATGTTAACTGTTTTATATAACTCTGGAACACTGTAACTGGAGGGCACTGCTCCATTAAATTCACCTTTATCATAGCTGGCCTAATATCCAAGGAAGCACATTGTAAGCAGAGCAGTGTGAATATGCTCCCTCTCCCCCCCGCCCCATCCTTGTTTCCCTGGGTAAATCTCTAATTCCCTTTTCCCTGACATCATTCTCTAACATTTATTTTCTGACAGCATTCTTTAATATTTAATTCTCTAATATTTTTTTCTCTAATATTTTTTTTTCTCTAATATTTATTTTCCACATCCCATAAGAACTGGCACAGTTGTCTGTCTGTCCTATTCTTCTCTGCCCCTTTGCGAACTTAAATAGGTAGCTGTAAGGATTATACAAGGTGCTGGTAATGATTCTTACCAGGGACATCCTGACTTTGGTCCTGCTAAGAGGAAAAAAAGATGGCAAGCACTGGGAGAACATCTCCAAAGGACTACTCTCAAAGGTTATTCCTTTGCTTCTTGGCAAAGGAAGTTCTGATTAAACAGTAGGCAGATATCATTGTTACTGCTTCACCCCACCACCCAGCCCCAGAGAGCCCATCTACAAAACACTGAGTTTTAAAAGCAGGAAGGTTTTTTACTTGTGCAATCAGAAAGCAAAAGGTACTAATACAGCTCTATTAGGGCTCCTAAAGCTTTTTTGGAAGGCCCCATACTCAAGAACTATTTTAACTCATCCAGATCTACTTGTGAATTTCCAGAAAGCGTGCCCTGTGTGTAGGAAAAGACTAATAGAAAAATTGCAGCTTTTTAGCAAGTATGGTGTGGATTTATTTTCAAATTATTTCTTCACTTGCTAGGTTGAATCTTACCTTAGTTATACACCTACAATTTCCTATCTCACTGTGGGATTTTTATCGATGCTAATAGTTACAAATGCAGAAACTGTGCATGGAAATAATCTTTAATTACACATGAAACCGTATCTGTTTACTAAGATTATTAATAATTACAGATATACAGAAATATCTTCATTTTACTTGTTTAAAAGTTTAATTTCCATATGCATGCCTAAAAGAAATTTTTAGCATTTATAAGTATTGAAAATATATGTCAAAATATATTTTTATTACAACAAAAAAGAAAAGTCAAACTCCATTTATTTAAAAAGATTTATATATTTGGTACTTATAATCAATATGCTTTCACTTTAGTAAATTGTTATTAAGTGTGGTGTAAAGCAAAAACAAAAACAAAAAACAAAACCCAAAACGTTCATAAGTTGAGTTGTATTATCTTGACACGTGGAAGATACCAATATATTTATCTTTTATTACAGGTATTTGACAGAATCCTAGTGTTTATCCATAGAAAAGATGGAACAAAAGCCACGCACCGTGTGACTGCTGCAGCTATTTACCTTTTGAGATTCTT